>JASVEL010002805.1:0-247294 GCA_032618575.1 Nicotiana noctiflora
TATATATATATATATATATATATATATATATATATATATATATATATATATATATATATATATATATATATATATATATTAGATCGGCTGTACACCGCAGCAGTATGAATGAGGACTGGGTCAGTGTGGGACTGTCGTGAGACGAATGTGGTCTGGAATTGGGATTATTCACTGTGGAGATGACTTACTTGTGAGGTTACCCTTAGAACTGTTTAGTGATAGTACATGTGTTCTTATTTTCAGTTGTTTCTTATTATTATTACTGATTGAGTTGAAATATACTCACCCCACTCCCCTGCACGTTTTGTGCAGATTCACAAGTTCCAGAGGGCAGTTGAGCTATCACAACTGCTTTATCACTACTATCCCGAGAAGACTTCGAGGTAGCTGCCGACGTCCGCAGGACCTGACCTCTCCCTCTTATCATTTTGTTGCTTTCATTCCGCCTAGATTTGTATTGTGTAGGATATTTTCATTTATAGAGGCTCACACTTGTGACACCACGATTTGGTTGGAACTGTATTTTGTATGCTTCTACTTCCGCACTTATCGTTTTGTTATGAAAATATACTATTAAGGTTAATTGATCATCTTTAACTAATAACTGGCTGGTAAATTGGATTAAATGGTCGGGCTTGCCTAGCGATATGTTGGGCGCCATCACAACCGGGGTTTGGGTCGTGACAAAAAGAAAGGAAAGCAGAAGTCGAAAAAAGAAAGAAAAAATTGTTGAATTTGAAAGCTTAAGAAAGTCTGAATTGAAAATGGACCTATTCTGATGAATTATCTCCCGGAGTCATTATCTCAGTCCGATGGATCTTCCTCATGAGACAACACAGAAAATGGACCTAGTCTGATGAATTATCTCCTAGAGTCGAAATATCAGTCCGATGGATCTTCCTCCTCAGACTACATAGAAATGGACCCAGTTAAATGAGAATCAAAATCTTAGTCTGTTGAAACTTTCTCCTGAGATTAAAGGTCTTAGTCTGATGAATTTTTCACCTAAGATAAAGGTAAAATCCTAGTTTGTTGAATCTTTCACCTAAGATGAAAATCTTAGTCCGATGAAATTTTTTACCTAAGATAAATGTTAGTCACAAAGTAATACAAAAGTTTTACATTTTTGCACTCAGGCGCCCACCTGGATAACAAGGGAATATTTTCTGCATTTTTAATTTCTGTTCAGGCGCCCACCTATATAACAAGGGAATCTGCATTTTCAATTTCTGCATCAGGGGCCCACCTGGATAACAAGGGAATACTTTTCTGCATTTTTAATTTCTGCATCAGGCGCCCACCTGGATAACAAGGGAATATTTTCTGCATTTTTAATTTCTACATCAGGCGCCCACCTGGATAACAAGGGAATACTTTTATGCATTTTGAATTTCTGCATCAGGCGCCCACCTGGATAACAAGGGAATATTATCTGCATTTTTAATTTCTGCATCAGGCGCCTACCTGGATAACAAGGAAATATTTTCTGCATTTTTAATTTCTCCATCAGGCGCCCACCTGGATAACAAGGGAATATTTTTCTACAACTTTAATTTTTGCATCAGGCGCCCACCTGGATAACAAGAGAATATTTTCTGCATTTTTAATTTTTGCTCAGGCGCCCACCTGGATAATAATGGAATACTTTTCTGCATTTTTATTTTTCGCTCAGGCGCCAACCTGGATAACAAGGGAATACTTTTTTGCATTTTTAATTTTTGCTCAGGCGCCCACCTGGATAACAAGGGAATATTTTCCTGCATTTTTAATTTTCGCTCAGGCGCCCACCTGGGTAATGAGGGAATACTTTTTCAAAATTGAAATTTTTTTCTGTAAATTCAAACATTTAATAACATGATGTGGCCAGTCACCATACTGAGGCAGAAATTTTTTTCTTTGGTTGTTTATTTTGTCGTAAGCAGGCGCCCACCTGAAAAACAAGGGAATACATTTTAAAAAAAAAAGGAATCGCAAGCAGGAGTCCACCTGGAAAATAGACACATATTTCAAATTGAAGTGGTTGAACATCATCAAGACAATAACAAGAATGTCGTTGGAAGAGTACAAAATACAAGTTCAAGGCAACAACAAGAATGCCGTTACAAAATACAAGTTCAAGGCAACAACAAGAATGCCGTTAAAATAATACAAGTTCAAGGCAACAACAAGAATGTCGTTGGAAGAATACAAGATGAAAGATCAAGGCAATACAAGAACACAAGATATAGATAGGATTTTTTGTAATTCATAGACCACAGCTTAGGCTAGATTCTTATATTTTTACCATGGTGTAATAAAGGGTCAGTCAGCAGTAACAGCAGTAACAACAACAACATCAGTGAAATCACATTCCCTGGTAGTCCCAACTACCAGACATTCCCGAACTATCTATGTCTAACAAAAATAAGCGGTAGGGGTGTAGTATTAATAAGCGGTAAGTAAAAGGAGGTGTGACAACCACGATCTGTTTATTCTATTGCCTTCCCCTTGCGGCTGTCCAGTGAGGCATATTAGTTGAATGTTATATCCCTACTGATAATTAGCCCTGGAGTCTTTTGATCTATATACCACAACTTATAACCTTTCACTCTAGTTGCATACCCTAGAAATATGCACTTCTTTGTCCTCGGCTCAAGTTTTCCATCTCTTACATGAGCATAAGCAGGACAACCAAATATCCTTAAATTTGAACAATTAGCACATGAAACGTACCATTCCTCAAAAGGAGTTTTGAACTCAATAGTTGTGGATGGAGATCTATTGACCAAATAACAAGTTGTATTGATTGCTTCAGCCAAAAAATATTTGCTAACACATGAGTGAAAGTAGGCTTCGTGACCTATCACAAAATGTTCTATTCATACGTTATGCAATATCATTTTTTTGTGGTGTTCCGACACAAGTGCGGTGTCGCACTATGCCCACCCTGCTGCAGAAATTATCGAACTCAAAATTGCAAAATTCCAACCTATTGTCAGTTCGAAGATGCTTAACTATTTTTCTGTGTTCTTCTCAACCATCGTCTTCCATTTAACAAATGTTGAAGATGCCTTATATTTTGTTTTCAGAAAATACACCCACACCATCCTTGAGTAGTCATCAATCAAAGTCATAAAATACCTGGCACCATTTTTGGAGGGAACTCTATTTGGACCCCACAAGTCAGAGTGTATATAATCTAACTTTTCTTTGGTCTTGTGCTCGTCCTTCTTGATGAACTTTACCCTTGTCTATTTACCAAACACACAATGCTCACAAAAATTTAAAACTTAATTTTTACCCATTCAGCAAACTCATCTTACTCAACAAAGACAATCCATTATCACTCATATGGCCAAGCCGCAAGTACCACAACTGAGACTGATTCAATCACTTTTCCCAAGAGCTACAACAACTTCCCCTTCAACTACACTGACTTCAAGATGATATAATTTAAAATATAATTTACCCTTCATGAGTAACATGAAGCCTTTACACACTTTAAGTATTCCATTCTCGAAGTGAAATTTATACCCTTGATCATCCAAAGTCGAAAGAGAAATCAAAATTCTCTTTACCGAGGAACATGCCAACACTTAATGTTTCTGATAATTCCGCCGAACATTCTCAATTTGATATTACCAACCCCTCTACTGGTAATGGATTATCATCTCCCATATAGACAGCCCCACTCATTTGTTTGTAAGTTACAACCTAATTCTTGTGTGGATACATGTGAAAAGTAGCACTCGAATCAAGAACCCAAGAATTTTGACCATGACTAGAACTCACAGCACAACTTCCCCTACATAGTCACTATCATTAGATTATTGCCAGTATTAACAATATTTTTTTAAATATCTATTTTATGCTTTCCTCTTTTGTCCTTCACCTTAGGACAATCTCTCTTGTAGCGATCTTGCTTCCCGCACTCATAACAGTATTGCTTCCTTGCTCTAGACTTTGATCTTGCGGTTGATTTTTTCCTGTTAAAGTCCTTTTGTTGTCTTCCTCTAATCACTAGACCCGCGCCCTCACTTCTACTGTCTGGAAAGCTCTTTTTCAACTCTTTAGATTTTAGTGTGTTACTAACATCTTTTAGTGAAATATTTTGTTTCCCATATAGTAGTGTATCAGCAAAAGTATCATAAGATTGTGGAAAAGAACATAACACAATCAAGGCCTGATTCTCACTCTCAATTTGATATCCATATTATTTAGGTCCATTATAATTGAATTAAACTCATCAAGGTCAGTTTTAACAGGTGTAACTTCGTTCATACGGAGATTGTATAACCTTTTTTTCAGGTAGACGGGTTGTCATCGATTCTTAGAATACAGATCTTCCTGCTTCTTCCATGTCGTTGCTGCAGAAGTTTCTTCAGCAATTTCTCGAAGAGCGCTATCTGTAACGCTCATGAAGATCGCACTCAAAGCCCTCTCCTTCGGGTCTTCCTACTTTGTCTCTTGCATATATTCAGGAAAATCCTCATCAATTGCTTTTCATATTCCTTGTAATATCAGGGATGATTTCATCCTAATCTTTCATGGATTGAAACTAGAACCTCTATCAAATTTCTCTACTTCGTATTTTGTTGATGATGGTGAAGACATCTTAACCCTATATTATACTAGAAACTCGGACCTTGCTCTGATACCAATTTGTTGCAGAATATCATGAGTTAAACTAGCACACAAAGCAAATAGAGAAGAAAAATCAACACAAGGATTTTAACGAGATTCGCTAAGCCTATTTCGCGGGGCAAAAGCAGAGAGATTTTTCCACTATAAATGAGAAGAAAAGTACAATACAATCTCTAGAATCCCCAACTACAACCCCTATACATAGATCCCAAAAGATCCCAAACATATATGAGAACGATTTCCAATTTGATAAAGATTATTGATTTTCCTTTCCCAAATCTACTAGGACAATGAGTTTCCTAAACCTATAGGTGGGGGTGGGGGGACCAAGAAGAGTCACATCATTTGAGCAACAACTTTTACTTAATACGAGCTAGTTTATGAGTAAAAACCTTAGTTCCATTATTGTCTATAAACCTAATTAAGTTCTAATCAATACTTCCACGAAATCTCTAGTCTCATTTAGAAGCAAATAACCTGAATTCCAGGTGAATGCCCCATATAGATAGACAACTTAATTAGATCCCCCATAATTTGGGCTTTCGGAGATGATCTCTTTTTTTTTATTTTTTTGGAACAATTTGATTTCAGTCTCAAGTTTTAACTTTAATTTACTAATACATGTAATACAACCATTTAGTTTGATCTAAAGTTAGGTTATTAAATCTTGGGAAAATTTTCTTTTCTCTTTCTTTAATATTTTTTGCTAGAGAGTGACCTCATGAATATTGGAATAGAAAAAGAGAAGACTCATCACGAAATTTCAACCGTAGTCTAAAGTAATGTATATTTTAGCAGAAATATCAGTCCTTGCTTTCTCTTTTCTTACTTCCTCTAGCTACAAATGATGATAAATTGATATGGGGAAGGTCTGACTTGCTATTTACTTCTAAAAGATCGAATCTGACACCACACATGCATGAGTAAATAAATTCAGATAACTGTGACTCCATACAAATTAAGCAGAAAATAATTAGGAGATATATATTTGACTACTCAAAAATATTACTATAATGAATACGGTGGATTCATTGATTAAAGAGGAGGAAAATGCATTTTAAACATGTTTTTAAAAGCAATGTGACGAGGATTATATTGTTGAAGTGCATATATGATCGGTACTTTAACAACAACATCAATATACTCAGTATTTTTATATGTGTGATTTGTGGAAGGTAGTACGTACGCAAACTTAATCCCTCCTTGTGATGGAGATACAGAATTTTCTTTTGATAGAACCTTGACTCAAAAGTACATATATGATCGATACAAACTAATAAATGCTACACATTTGGGAATTGAGTTGATAATGCAGATTGAAAATATGTGAACAAAAGATATTTATGAAATTTCCATGATAGTTCTACATATTTATTTATTTTCGTCTTTTTTAATAGTGATATTGATTTAGTATTGATATTAAGAAATTGCTTTTACACAATGTTCCAAATTGGGACAGCACAAGAAAATAATGGATCAACGGATAGAATGTTGCCATACACGTTAAAATGAGAGAAGCAAATTGAAAGTAGTACTACACAACAACTTCATTAATTGCCAAATATTTATTCAAATTATGATAAAATAAAATAGTGATAGAGGACCCTAAAATAATATTGCATCTTTTTTTTGAAGAAAAAAATGGTAGAGGATACACCAAATGGGTATATACAAAATAATGCCAAAATCCGAATTATAATAATCGAAGCATATTATCGAGTAGAAAAAAAGAAAAAGAAATGTGAATTTGATGTTTAATTTGGATAGAAAGCAAAGCTAAATGAAAGTCATGTTTAATGTACAAAAATAGTGTTGATTTTAAAAAGTTTGTCGCCATAAGAAAGGGTAGTGTCACGATGAGGAAAACGAATTTGGGAAATGTTGATGTTTAATATAGTGTTATTATATATAGAGAGAGAAGAAATGAAAATGAAAATAAAAAGAATACCACTTATGACAATTCCTTCTTCATTTTCTTTGTTTTTTAGCTTCCCATAACGAGAAATCATAACCAACTAGATTTCGCTGATGAATTTTGAAAGGATAAAAAAGATATATTAACCATATCATTTTTTTTTTAAAAAACTATTATATTGAAGGATCAATGAAGAGTAAAGGGAAGGACAAAAAGAGGGATATATAGTAAAAATTGAATAAAACCACACTTGTTTTGTGAGAATTTGTGATTCGTTAGATTATGAGTTTTAAATAGGTAAACGCATAGTCAGTGTTTATATCAAATCACTAAATATTATGTATTTGCATGTATGTTTCTCTTGCTTGATAATATATAGTTAACTAGTATATACTTATTCATGATTAAATTAATTAACCATAAATATTTATATAATTTAATATAAATATCGAGTGCGCGCAGATAAAGTTTTTGATATTCCTTACTTTATGTACTTGGAAAATGGCTTGATTCAACATATTCATGATAATACAATACAAATTGTTTCTTTGTATTTGTCTTTATGTATAACTTCCATCAACCTCTTATCAATTCATTTTCTTTAGTGGGACCTCAATCTTCTTATTTATACTAGACTAGATGTTCTTCTCCCTTCAATCCTACAACACTTCAATTCTTATCATATCATCATCTCAACACCACTGCCTCTAAAGCACTCATTTTTATCCACATTAATTATTGATTATATTTCTAATTATGGTTTTATTCTTTCTTTCTTTGCTTCTCCTATTCTTGTTCAATTCAAGCAATGCTCAAGGTCCCCCTTCTCCTGGCTACTATCCTAGTTCTAAGGTTCAATCTTTAGGGTTTAACCAGTGTTTTAGAAACCTTTGGGGTCCTCAACATCAATCTTTGGACCAAAGTGCCTTAACTATATGGCTTGATAAAACCACAGGTCTTTAGTTCTTGTCTCTCTTTTATTTTTATTTTTATGCAATTTTAGAAGGGAAACTTGGAGCAACGGTAAAGTTGTCTTCGGGCGACCTATAGTTTACGGGTTCTAGTCGTCGCTACTAATGCTTGCATTAGGAATAGATTGTCTACTTTAGACCTCTTAAGTTGCAGCCCTTATCCGAACCTTACGTGAATGCGAGATGTTTTGTGCTTTGAGCTGCGCTTTTGAATTATGTACAATGATGATAATTAATGTGGCTTAACCTGTCATAATAGGTTAATTATCATTTTTATCTAGATGATCCATTAATGGCATCATGGAGATATGCATATTACATTATAAGCGATATTTGATTGTGTGTAATTAATATCTTTTTACATTCTCCACTAGAATTTTTCTAATCACATACATTTTTCACTTTCCTTTATTGCACATTTAAGTTTTGAATAGCTCTCATATTTCTAATTTCTTGTATTTTTCTCATGCATTTTAAATACAGGGGGAAGTGGCTTTAAATCTCTAAAGAATTATCGTTCCGGTTATTTTGGCACTTCTGTGAAGCTACAACCTGGTTACACTGCTGGAATTATTACTTCTTTCTATGTGAGAACAAATTTAATTAATAAACAAAAATTATTTTCTGATTTTTTTAATATATAATAATAATTATTTCCTTTTTCATGAATTCTGTGGTAGCTATCAAACAATCAAGATTATCCAGGGAACCATGATGAAATTGATATTGAGTTTCTTGGAACAACGCCAAATAAGCCTTATACTTTACAAACAAATGTATACATCAGAGGAAGTGGAGATGGAAATATTATTGGGAGAGAAATGAAATTTCACCTTTGGTTTGACCCAACTAAAGCTTACCACAATTATGCTATCCTTTGGGATCCCAATGAGATCATGTTAGTCTTTTATTTAATTCTCTATTTTTAGTCTTTTTAATATTTCCTTTTTCAATATCGTTTTTATCAACTTTAATCCAACATCATGCATGCATGTATACATAATTTACATGATACATGATGCTATATAGGCAACCAGAGTCCTTTACATTAATGTTTAAGTGATATGACAACTTAAAAATGTTTAAGTGATATCAATGGTCATTGGGCCTAACTCAATCCCAAAAACTAGCTTATGAGGTGAGGATTGTTCAAGCCATACAATGGGGGACTCAACATCCCCCACACCCAGGCCTGCAAACCGGAGCGTGGACAACATAAATGGGGGCTCCAACATCGCTAATACTAAATTGAGATGGGTCTGGCTCTGATACCATGATAAATGAACCTTGAACCTAACTCAACCTCAAAAGCTAGCTCATGAGCTGAGAATTGTACAAGCCATATAAGAAGATCAAAGACCTCAAATCTGTCCGTGTGGAACAATTCAATCCACAAACAAAACTTATCACATGATAAGGACAAGATATACTCATGTAATTTTTTATAAAGGTGTAATTCATGTGTGTTTAACAGTATGTTGTGGACTACAAAATGGTTGGCATGTTTAATCAATTGAGATTAATTAGTGAAAGATTGACAAAGCAACTAGACAGAGAATCGAGTAAAACCTAATAGCAAGAAGCCAAAAGATATAGATATGTATCTACTCCTTTGTGTGTCATAAAATATTCAGTTATGCTATTTTTGTCAAATGTCAAAAAGCATTCTCATTCATTAATGTAACCACTTTAGGCCCCATGCAAATGTTTTCTTTTAGTTTTTTTTTTCTTTTTCTAACGTGTCTTTGCTATTGTTTTCTTTGATTTTGACTTGTAGATTCTTTGTCGACGATGTTCCAATCAGAAGATACCCTAGGAAAAATGATGCTACATTTCCACAAAGACCTATGTATGTGTATGGTTCAATTTGGGATGCTTCATCTTGGGCAACAGAGGAAGGAAGAATTAAAGCCGATTATCGGTACCAACCATTCGTCGGAAAATATAATAATTTTAAAATTGCTGGTTGTACAGCTAATGAGAACCCCTGGTGCGGACGCTCGCCCTCCAGCTCTCCGTCTAGAGCTGGTGGGCTGAGCCGACAGCAAATAGCGGCCATGCTATGGGTGCAGAGGAACTATAAGGTGTATGATTATTGTCGGGACCCCAGGAGAGACCATACTCACACTCCTGAGTGTTAGTAATACGATTCGTAAAAAAATGCATTATTTGCATAAAATTTCATACAGTAAGTGAATATAAGCTGAAATCACGAATAAGAGGAATCAAGTGTGTAAAGGAATTTTGTTTTGGGGTGCCTTGAGATGGTCCTACTTGCCAACGAATAGTTGGAAAGAGTAGTTGAATCGTCCAAGTCTCCAAAGGATTTCAATGTGGATTTTTACTTTTTTTTTTTTTTTTTTAAATTTATGTAAGTGTGCATTGAATATGTTTCCTTTAAGTTTCAGGGGGAAAAATTGTCAAGAATATTGAAGAAAAAGTGAGGTTGATCTTGTCCCACTTGGGATATATATTTGGTCATTTCACCATAATTGCCTTTCAATTGTACTTTATCTTTAATTAAATGTATTTTGTGTTTTTAATATATGATTGGCAACGAAAAAAATATTACATAGTCAAAAAAAATTTTAAAAAAAAAATCGAGTGTTAACTTTTCAATTTCCAAATCGCTCCTTCTTGTCCAAGTTCATGGCCAAAAACATTAATAAGCAAACTCTATATATAGTACCTAAAGTTTTCCTACTTTCTAAGACATTAAAGCTGGAATTTTCTTTTGATAATTAGCTGAAATGGATATTTATTAGGAAGTTGAAGTATTATTTCTTAAACGCAATTTTCTTATGGTTTATCTTCAATGATGTCACGACCCAAAAATTCAATTAGTCATGATGATACCTAACTCAACTCGTTAAGCAAGCTAATTAACAATAAATTACAATATAATGATAATAACAAGAGTCAAAAATAAAATATCTAAATTTTACACAAGTCCCCAAGGACTAGTAGTACAAATCATGAGTTTCCAAGACTTTAGAGTTTACAAAGCTGATATGAAATAAATACACCATCTGTTTGAAACGTATATAAACGGATTTATAAATCTAAAGCTACCAAATCTAAGAGGCAGCTATAACCGGAATGCATGTACATCTTCAATGCCAGCTCCCGTCATACAAAAAAATATTGACTCCAAAATTTGCATGCAAGGAGAAGAAATGTAGTATGAGTACAACCGATCACATGTACTCAGTAAGTAACAAACTTAACGTTAGGTTTTAAGCACTGACAAGATTGGACAACGGTTAGAGTCCTACATATGTACTATTAGGGTTCCTAGAAATATGTTGCCTTTTGAAACCTTTAAATTGTCAATTTTCGCTAATTAGTGCCGAAACCTTCTAGAAATATCCAAATAAAAATCAGGGCATACGTCCAAGTCTAAAATTACCATTTTGTCCTAAGGAATCATCAAAATTCTGATTCGGGGTTCTAATACTAAAAAGTTAAACTTGGTCAACTCTTCCAACTTAAAGCTTCAAACATGACATTCATTCTTCCAAACTAATTTTGAAACTCTTGAAAACCAAAATCGAATATTTACACAAGTCACCATATATAATAAGAAGTCACTCAAAACTTCAAATGGCTAAACGAAATGCAAATGCTAAAAATAACAGGTTGGATCGTTACAAATGATAAGATCCTTACTAATGCTCAGATTCTAAGAGAAAAGTGTGTATAAATGTTTGAGAAAAATGTCCTAGAAATTCTAAGAAACCTAGCATGCCCTCAAACTTATTTGAAAGGAGGAGACCCACGGGTAAAATACACAACTAGACGGTCGATCGAAATTAATTATGTTTGCAAGCCAAAATATGTATAAACGTGTTTAAAAAAATACCTAAAATACAAAAAAAAAATTGTGTGCTCTTATTTTTGGGAGCGGCTAAAAATATATATTTCTATATAATGTTTCCCACATCATACTCAGTTCTACTGCTTGTGCTTGTATGGGTAAAAAAATATAGGCAAGCCACGCTAGCACCATTATGACCCACATCGACCATCATGTGCTATCAGTAAGGCCTCCTCGAAGAGCGGCCCCAAGGTGAAGCCGCTTTGAAGCGATGAAGGGGGTCAAAGAGTTGGCAAAGATAACAGTCGTGGAGTCATTTTAGTTCAAGGTCAAGGTCGATTTGTCTTGAACAGAGTTATAACGAGTAGTTCTAAGATAGAACATAAAAGAGAATATTCTCTACATATGTACAACTAGGGTTCCTAGAAATATATTTCCTATATATAGAAAAGGATACAATGATACGGAATAGGGGAAACATATGTTGCCTTTATAGAGAGAATCTGATCCAATTGCAAGCATACAAAAAATAACCTTTTTACTAAGGTTCTTATTCCACCGAATTCAAGAACAACCCAATTGTTCAAAGGCTTATCAATCATTCATCATTGTCACAAAGAATATACACTTATCTCATCCCTTTTCAGGTGACGCACATGTCTAATTTCTACTTAAATGCATTTTATTGCTATTTAATGTCATAGTCCATCTTTTTGGATCATTGAATATTATTATTGTTACTTATATTCATTGCCATCTAGACAAAGTATACTTGTTGTTTTGTCTTGATACCGGTAACTTTATCTTTTGATATTATTTCTAACTAAGGTTAACTCTTTTATAAATAAATCTAATTGGTTGAACGAAGATTTATAATTTTGATCAAACAGTGTTGCCAACATGGTCGAGCTTGTCACGACCCAGAATTTCTAGCGTAGAGACCGTAATGGAGCCTAATATTCCACTTGCTAGGCAAGTTAATATTAGAACAATTTATATCTTTTAACAGTTGAAAAGCTAATATTAAGAAAGAACCGAAACGACTGAAATAATCTAAAGAATAAATGCAGAAGCTAAACCAGCCAAACGTCTATTACAAATCTCAGAACCTGGTGTCACGAGTACACGAGCTACTAGAGTAATACATACAAGGTTCTGAAATAAATACAAAGTTGCCTGGATGATAATACACAACTAAATAGAAAGGTAAGAGGATTCTGATTCACGTCCAAGCAACGGTTGTAGTCAAGTCTCTGTAAGATGTCCGATCCGAGCTCTCTAGTAGCCGCCTCTAAGATTGACTCCAAAATCTGTATAGTGTGCAGAGTGCAGTATCATTACAATCGTCCCCAGGTGCTGGTAAATACCGAGCCTAACCTCGACAAAGTATTAACGAGGCTAAGGCGGGTCACCTACACTATAACTTGTACATAGTGTATAATAATGATAAAAATAGGAATACTTAATAGAATTAAACAATCAATTGAAAATAGTAACCACAGCCTCAAGAATAAACTAGTGTCGTCAATAATAACCAATCTTTAATAGTTCAAACAAAAGTATCGGAAACTAACACAGCTCAAGAAAAGGGAACATATAGGTTGTTGTGGCGTGCAACCCAATCCCACAAAACTACATAAAATCCTCCCTTATTTCACCGTAATATCGTCAATTTTACTCCTCCGTCTTTGAAGGCTGGTTACATCCAATGTCTCCTACAAGGCTGTCTTAAAGTCCTCTTTGTCTAGGTAGAGGTATAGCCCTTTTTGAATACATTTGACTTGGTGCTCACTTGTAGGAAGATTCCCCGCTCTGAAGTCAAGTCTTTTTTCGAGCTCCTTCAAAAGAGGTTGGGATTAGACTTTCAATTGGATGTGTCCCGGTCAAATCGTTAACGACAGATCCCTTCAGACGTACTACTTTCAATCAAACCTTCTCTCCTTTACCTTCTTGATTGATAGATAGTGAGGCCTAGGACTTGCTTCTTTAGATTTGTTGAATTTACTCTGTCTTCACGAATTGGATTTGAACAAATATCTCTGGGCGAATTTCCTTTTAATCGATCCTTATTTCACCGTAATATCGTCAATAATAGAGATAATATATATAAATATATTATGGTGCGCAACCCGATCCCACCTTATATTGGTATCATAAATCATAATTATTTTACCATATCAATAAACCTTTATTCTACCTGTTGCGGCATGCAACCCGATCCCACTATAATATACATATTCACCCTTATTCAACCATATCAATCCATCATTATTATACGTGTTGCAATGTGCAGCCCGATCCCACTATATCCGTACCAAATACTCAATGTGAAGTCAAATCAACAGTTTAAACCACGAAACCTTTACAATCAATAAATACCAAATTGAACCAAAAAGGGAAAACCTTGTACAATATAGAAATTTACACGAGTAATTGACAATTACAAGGTGCAAGTAAGTTAATTTAAGAAAATAGTAGAGAATCATGAAATTATGGAGCAACTAACATTATTAATGTGAGAAGATATTGATTAACAAGTAGCGGTTAAGCATCGAAAGCACTTAGATCATATAACAGTTAAGACATGGAAAGAAATAATTAAGAAAAAATGAAAAGATCGGGGAGAATAGATCATTAGGCGGCGTATAAACACTCGTCACCTTGCATATACGCTACTCACATGAAATTCATATAGCATATAATTCGAGAGTTCCTAATTCCATCAAGCCAAGGTTAGACATAATACTTAACTCACTCCAAAGATCACTCAAAGCTCAACCACATCTTTACCTTTCAAACAAGCCTCCGAACAAACAATATCTAGCAAAGTACCAATCAAAACATCCAAAACAAGTCGTTGGAACTAACTACAATTACAAAGAATTCATTTAAGTCATTTATGTAAAATTCAACAAAAGTCAACACCGAGGCTCGCTTGGTTCAAACCCAAAATTCGGACCAAAATTCGATTACCCATTCACCCCTGATCCCGAATATACAATTGGAATTGGAATCTGACCTCATTGAAGTCTAAATCCTAATTTCTCAAAAATCTCTAATTCTACCCAAAACCCTAAATTTCTACCATAAAAATACTAGATTTTAAGTTAAAAAGTTGTGAAACGTAATGAATGATCCAAAAACAATGGGTTAGAATCACTTACCAATGATTTGGAGAAGAAATGGTCTTGGAAAAATCGCCCCTAGTGTTTTTTTTATTTTGGAAATTTGAAGAATGAGTGAAAACCCCATTTTTCTAAATGTTTGATCAGTTCCAGGTATCACATTTGCGACCTGGGGTTCGCAAATGCTTATCCCACAAATGCAAACAAGTCTTCGCAAATGTGAAGATTATCCTCTGCCTGCTGCCTTTGCAAATACGAACCAGTGTTCGTAAATGCGGACTGTGAGGAACGCAAATGCGACCCAAACAAATGCGAAGGTCCACCCCAACATCACAACTTACAAATGCAAAGGTCCACCCCAACACCATAACTCACAAATGCGATGGCCTATTCGCAAATACGAAGTTTGCAGATTAGTGGCAGCAGCTGCTATATTTTTTTAAGTTCAAAACATTCGATAGCCTATCCAAAACTTACTCGAGCCCTCGGGGCTCTAAACCAAACATGTACACAAGTTCAAAAATATCATACAAACTTGCTCGCGTGATCAAATCGCTAAAATAACACCTAGAACTACGAATTGAACACCAAATCAAATGAAATTTTTAAGATTACTTTAAAACTTCTATTTTAACAACCAAAAGCATGAATCATGTCAAACCAACGTTATTGCTCGCCAAATTTCACAAACAATTTATAAATATAATAATGAACCTGTACTAGGCTCCAGAACTAGAATATGGGGCCGGTATAAATAGGACCAAATATTAGTCAATACTTTCAAACTTTTAATTTTCATCAAAAATCTATATCTCGAGCTAGGGATCTCGGAATTGGATGTCGGGTATGCGCCTAGGTACCAAATTAAGATACGGACCCAACATTAACCGTCAAAATATGGATCCAGGCCCGTTTGCTCAAAACATTGATCGAAGTCAATTCAAATGAAGTTTAAGACAAAAATTCTTATTTTTATCAGTTTTTAACATATAAGCCTAAAGAGGAACACCGGACCGTGCATGCAAATCGAGAAATATTAAAATAAGATATTTAATGCTTCAGAACATAGAATTAGGGTTTAAAACATGAGATGACCTATCGGATCATCACATTGTCCACCTTTAAAACAAAATGTTCATCCTCGGACAAACATAGAAAAGTACATGGGCTGGTGAAAAAATGTGGATATCTACTCTGTATGTCCGACTCAGATTACCAAGTAGCTGTCTCGACAAGCTGACCCCGCCACTAAACCTTTACTAATGCAATGTTCTTTGACCTTAGCTTCCGAACTTGCCTGTCCAATATCGCCATTGGCTCTTAAACATAAGATAGATCCTTGTCCAACTGGACTAAAGTGAAATCCAACACGTGTGATGGATCACCGTGGTACTTCTGGAGCATCGAAACATAAAATATTGGATGAACTCCTGCCAAACTGGGAGGTAAGGAAAGCTCATAAGCATAGAGCTCAACTTGCCCTTCTTTCTAAACCTCATCACACCCTTCATAGGTGATACCCGAAGCAACACTCTCTCCGCGACCATGAATGCAACATCACGAACCTTATGGTTGGCAAACTCTTCTGTCTGGACTAAGCTATGTGAAATCCTAAATGATCTTAACCTTATCCAAGGCATCTTGTACCAAACATGTACCCAATAACCGAGCCTCCCCCGGATCAAATAATTTGACTGGCGATCGACACCGCCTACCGTACAATGCCTTATAGGGAGCTATCTAAATGTTTGATTGATAGTTGTTGTTGTAGGAAAACTCCTTAAGTAGCAAGAAATGATCCCACGAACCTTCGAAGTCAATAACACAAGCGCGAAGCATATCCTCTAATATCTGAATAGTGCACTCAAACTGGCCACCCATCTGAGATTGAAATGATGTGCCCAACTCACCATACATGCCCAACTCACATTGTACTGCCCTCCAGAAATGAGAGGTGAACTGCATACCTCGATCTGAAATGATAGACACGGGCATATCATGAAGACGAATCGTCTCGCTGATATAAATATCTGCCAACCACTTTGAAGAATAGGTAACTACCACAGGATTGAAATGCGTTAACTTGGTCAGCCTATTCACAATGACCTAAACTGAATCGAACTTTCTCTGAGTTCGTGAGAGTCCGACAATGAAATCCATAGTGATACGCTCTTACTTCCACTCAGGAATTTCTAGCCTCTGAAGCAAATCACCAGGCCTATGATGCTCGTACTTTACTTGGTGGCAATTTATACACTGAGATACATATGAAACTATATCCTTTATCATATTCCTCCACCAATAATATTGCCACAAGTCCTGATGCATCTTGGCGGAACCCAGATAAATAGAATACCGGGAATTCTAGGCCTCCTCTAAAATCAAGTTACAAAGTCTATCCACATTAGCCATGCAAACACGCTCATTCATAAAAATGCATCATCTTTGACCATAACTTATTTGGCATCTTCGTGCGGCACTATGTCCTTAAGGACAAGCAAATAAGGGTCATCATATTGCCATTACCTGATACGCTCAATCAATGAATATCAAGCGTTTGTGCATGCTAGAACACGACTGGGGTCAGAAACATCCAACCTCACAAACTGATTGGCCAAAGTCTGAATATCTAATGCAAGTGGTCTTTCACTGAATGGAATGCACACAAGGCTGCCCATATTCACTGAATTTCTACTCAAAGCATCGGACACTATATTGGCCTTCCCGGGATGATACAAAATAGTGACATCATAGTCTTTTAATAGATCTAACCACCTCATCTGCCTCAAATTGATCTCCTTTTGCTTGAACAAATATTTTCAAACTCCGATGATCCTTGAATACCTCACACGACACGCCATAAAGATAGTGCCTCCAAGTCTTCAGCACATAACAATGTATACCAACTCTACATCATGAATATTATAATTCTTCTTGTGAAACTTTAGCTTCCGCGACACATATACAATTACCTTGCCACTCTGAATCAATACCATACCAAGACCAATACGGGATGCATCACAATATACCATGTAACGTCTTGAACCTATTGGAAACACCAACACCGGCGTTGTAGTCAAAGTAGTCTCGAGCTTCTGAACATTTAAATCACACTCGCCCGGCCATCTAAATGGGGCACCATTCTGGGTCAATCTAGTAAACGGGGCTACTATAGATGAAAATACCTTTACGAACCAACAATAATTACCCGCTAAACCTAGGAAGCTTTGAATATCTATAGCGGGAGTACTTCTAGGATTGTTTTGAAATGCCTCAATCTTCTTAGGATCCACCTAAATACCTTTTGGTGATACAACGTGACCCAAAAATGCAACTAAACTCAACCAAAACTCATATTTTGAGAACTTAGCATATAATTAGCTATCTCTCAAAGTCAGAAGAACGATTCGAAGATGCTGCTCATGCTATTCTCGGCTGCTGGAGTAGATCAAGATATCATCAATGAAAAAATCACAAAGGAATCCAAGGTAAGGCTTGAACACCCGGTTTATCAAATCCATGAATGTTGTTGGGGCATTTGTCAGCCCAAATGACATTACTAGAAACTCAGCATGCCTATAACGAGTCTAAAAAGTTGTCTTAGGGACATCAGATGCCCTAATCCTCAACTGATGGTAGACAGACCTCAAATCAATCTTGAAAAAACTTTGTCACCCTGAAATTGATCAAATAAGTCATCAATCTTTGGCAACGGATACTTGTTCTTGATGGTGACTTTGTTCAACTATCGATAATCTATACACATCCTCATCGATCTATCCTTCTTCTTCACAAACAACATCGCCGCACCCTAGGGCGAGACACTAGGTCTAATGAAGCACATATCAAGAAAATCTTGCAATTGCTACTTTTAATTCTTCAACTTTGGCGGACCATATGGTATGGCAAAATAGAATTGTGCTGAGTGCCCGGAACCAAATCAATACATAAGCCAATATCTCTGCCAGGTGGAATCCCTAGAAGGTTTGCAAGAAACATGTATGGAAACTCACGAACGACCGGCATTGAATCCATGGAAGGAACCTCCGCACTAAAATTAGTAGCGCCGAAAGGAGGTGTGACAACCGCTTCTCGACCATATGTCAGGCATTCTATAAGAGATAACTCTACTGGTAGAATGGCCAAGAGTCCCTCTCTACTCCAATTGAGGCAACCCCGACAAGGCTAAGGACACCATGTGTACGTGACAATTCAATATAGCATGATAAGGTGATAACCAATCCAGACCCAAAATCACATCAAAATCAACCATATCGAGAAGTAGAATATCTACTCTAGTATTAAGACCCCAATGATAACCACATATGAATGATAGACACGATCTATAACAATAGAATATCCCACAGGTGTGGACACACACACACAAGCACTCAAAGAATCACGAGGCATAACCAGATATGAAGCAAAATAGGATGACACTTAGGAATAAGTATAGCCCGGATCAAATAGAACTGCAGCATCTGTAAGGCAAACTGAAACAGTACCTGTTATAACATCGTCAGATGACTCAAATTCTAGCCTGGATAGGAAAACATAATATCAGGGATGGGCCCCACCACTCTTAACTACATCCCTAGGATGGCCTCTTGTTGGATGGCATCCACCCCTAGCACCTTGTCCTCTATCTCTAACGCCTGACTGCCACCTCTAGCGACCTGACCTCTACCTCTACCTACCTGACCCCTACTTCTAGCTGGCTGAGCAAGTAGTAATGCAACCTATACCCGAATCATGGCTTGAGAACTCTGTTGTGGCGTAACGCCTAATAATCTCAGATAGGTTTCCTAATATGCCCAAAACCACCACAGTCAAAACACCCATCTGGTGATGTGGCTCCTGAAACTAAGACTAGCCCAAACGGGCCGGATGACCCTGGTAATAACTATGAATGGGAGGTGCACTGATAAGAGCTAGCGGTGCACTATAGGTTGGCTGCCCATAATGGGGTACATAAGAACCTTGACTCCCTGAAGCACTGTGGTATGCCTGCAGTGCTGAATGAAATGACCTGGGATGATGGCCTCTATAAAAAGTACCCAAACCTCCGGATAAGGTCCTACTAAATCTACCGGAGTAATGAGGCCTCTTGTTAGACCCCTGACCACTCCATTGAGCTATAACCATCTCAACTCTTCTTGCCACATTGACTGCATCTTAAAAAGAGATCTCACTCTGTGTCTCCTCGGCCATCTACAATCTGATAGGCTGAGAAAGCCCTCAATAAACCTCATCACCCTATCTCTCTCGGAGAGAAGTATATGTTGTAATTGTATGTTTTATGCTTTTATATCAGTGTTAAAGTCTATCGGGTGAGTTAGGAGTGATTTGGATTGGAAATGAGGCATATAGCCTTTGCGAAGGAAACTTGAATAAGGAAAGTCAACCCGGAGTTGACTATTTGGTTAGAGGGCTCGAAATCAGATTCTGATGATTCGGTTAGTTCCGGGAGGTGATTTGTGACTTAGGGGAGCGATCGGAATTGAATTTGGAGGCCCGGTGTAGTTTTAGGCTTGAATTGGCGAAGGTTGAATTTTGGCGAAATCCGAACGGTAGGTGAGATTTTGATCCGGGGGTCGGAATGGAATTCCGACAATTCCTGTAGCTTCGTTATGTGATTTTGGATATGTCCGCAAAATTTCAGGTCATTCGGACGTCGTTTGGTCGGGTTTTTGATAGAATGTGTAATTCGGAAGTTTTGAAGAAATTTAGGCTTGAATCCGTGGGTAATTGGTGATTTTGATGGTTTAGGATGGTGTTTTTATGATTGGAACAAGTTCGTATCGTGTTTTGGAGTATGTTGGTGGTTTTTGTTGGGGTCCCGGGGGCCTCGGGATGAATTCGGGGGTCCAAACGGACCATTTTGTGCCAAATGCACTGTTGTTTCTGCTGCAATTAGTGCAGAGGATTTTTGTTCATCGCGATCGCGAGCCTGGAGCATGCGATCGCGTAGGGTAAAACTGGGAAGCTCTGCGATCGCAAGGGTGAGACTGCGATCGCGTAGAGTATTGGAGCGAGGCCGAAAAGTTTGTTCATCGCGATCGCGGGAGGTGTGATGCGATCGCGTAAGGTCGACTGGTTGTGCATCGCGATCGCGATGTGTAGTGTGCGATCGCGTAAGGTCAAGTCCGGATGCAATGCGATCGCGTGGCTGGAGTTGCGATCGCGTAGGGATCTTTTGTTGTTCATTGCGATCGCGTGCCAAAGGCTGCGATCGCGTAGAGGAAAAATCAGGCCCCAGGGATTTATGCATCGCGATCGCGAGCCCAGTGCTGCGATCGCGTAGGGTTAATTGGCCTGGCAGTGAGTTTAAGTTCAGAACAGAACCAGTCGCGGGTTTCATACCCCAAAACGCCATTTTTGAGTTCCAAGAGAAGAAATTGACGGGAATTGCTGGGAATTCATCGGGGATTCGTCGGAGGTAAGTTTTGTGGCTTAATTACATCATTTTAACATGAAACCTTGGTTAAATTTCCGTAAATGGAAGATTAAAGGTGGGTTTGAGCCCTAGGCCTAAATTGAAGAAAAACACCGATTTGAGTGGGCAAACGGAGTCCGATTTTGGTAAATTTTATATGCCTAGACTCGTATCGAGATGAGGATTCCGAATATGTAACTTTTGTAATTTTTTGACAAGCGTACCAAAAGTCGGGTTTTGACAACTTTGGGAATTTTGATGTAAATCGAGTTGTATTGATTGGGTGTCGTCCCATTGGCCTAATTTGTTGTGTTTCTACTGTATTTGATCAGATTCTACGCGTGCCGAGCTTGATTCTCGTGGCGAGGGCATTGCGGAGTAGTCGTCGCGCCGTATTGAGGTGAGTAATAGATGTGGGTGATGACCAGAGCGGGTTCGAAACCCCGGTATACCACTTTGTGACGTTGTATAGCGGCGAGACACGTACTCTCTTGTGAGCGCGGGGTCGATTGTGATTGGGGACTATGGCTTAGTCCGACTTGTTGATACTATGTTATGATATTAGGCTATTCACGAGCCGTCGAACCTCCTTCTCGATGGTTGCATACTATACTGCGATATTGGCTACTCTTGAGCCGTCGAACCCCCTTCGCGGCGGTCGAGTATACTTTTGGGCCGTGAGCCGCTATTGGATCCCGCGAGGATCGTTATCATTGTTTTACCATATTGACATGTTAGTTACTACCAGTCCGTAGCTATTTTTGTTATCATGCTATTTCCAATCTCCTGGAACTTGATATTACTGTTTTCAACCGAAAAATGATAAAAGATGTTTTCAAAACTACTTTTGAGCCTCGCGAGGCCGTATTTGCATATTAGCCGACCGGTAGTGGATCGGGCCGCACGCCGCAAGCGGTATATATGTTGGATCGGACCGCACGCCGCAGCTGATATCGTGCTTGGGCCGTAGGAGCCCCTCCGAGTCCGAACCCCCACAGCGAGCACGGGTACCCAAATCGGATCCGGCTACGCGCCGTAGCGGTCATATCATGCATCGCATTGCATTTAGCTACATCCGCTAGCCGTTATATCGTTTTGCTGGTACTTATTGGTACGGGTACACTTGATATTGATTATGTGACAGTGTATTTGATTACACCTTTACATAGTGCTTTATCGCGGATTTCTTATCTCGCGCGTCGTCTTACCCTTGTTTATTACCACCGAGTCCGGAAGTACTCATTTTACTCCCCGCACCTCGTGTGCGCATCCGTGTACCTCTCGCAATGATCCAGTAGCCGTGCGAGGCGACGTTTATGGATATTCGAGGTAGCTCTGCAGAGTCCGCAGGACCCGATATTCCTTCTTACCGTCTCTTGATTTTGTATTGACTTTTCTTTCCGCACTTGGTATCTTGTAAACCTTTATACACTCATGTTCGGTAGAGGCTCACGACTCTTGACCCTTCGGTCTATGGGAGTTGATGTATTGTGGGACTTGGTTCCCCGTTTTCGTTATATGTATCGCTATTGCTTCGTGAGTTTATACGCCTAAATGGGCAAAAGAGAGCTTCTAGCTCGTTATTGTTATCGATTGGTCGGGCTGGCTAGAAATGTGTCGGGCGCCATCACGACCGATTTGAGGTCGTGACAAGTTGGTATCGCAGCCTAGGTTTACTAGGCATCGCGAGTCTCGAGCCGGTTAGTAGTAGTCTTGTGGATCGGCACGGGATGCCCGTACTTATCCTCGGGAGGTCGCGAACCTTTAGGAAAACTTCAATTTTCTTGAACTCGTCATGCGATCTCGTTGTTCTCGAGAACCGAACTTCTATATTCTATTCTTTCGCAGGACGGCGAGAACGCGAGCATCGGACGAGGTGGACGACCTCCATTGCCACCCGTTGAGGTCGTGGGCGCGGCCGTGCGTAGAGGTAGAGGTAGGGCGGCCGAGGCGACGCCGACCGACCCGCCCGTTGTACCGCGCTCGAGAGCGCCCCCGCTGGTCGATGCTCCGGCGAGCCCCGCGTCGGGCCGTACTATATCTATTGCTATTCCCGGTCTTCGTGAGACTCTTGCTCGGATATTATCGCGTGTTCCGGCTTGGCTCGGTAGTTTCGGCCATCGCTACCGTAGCGACATCTCGGCCGTGGGCGGTCGGCAGACCCTCGCGGCTCGCACACCCGATCCGGTTGTTCGGGGACTTCAGACGCCGCAGGTCGTCCCCGCTCGGTGGTTGCACCGGTTATTCCTCCGCCTGCACCAGCTCCAGCTCCAGAGCATATGGTTGAGGTTATGCCCGATGACGAGCAGCGTCGTCTCGAGAGATTTGGTAGACTCCACCCACCCCATTTCAGTGGCGTCGAGGGCGAGGATGCCCGTGGTTTCTTGGATAAGTGTCAGAGAGATGTTACGGACGGCCGGTATTCTCGAGTCCGGCGGAGTTTCATTTACTACCTTTCGGTTACCGGTCCCGCATTTGATCGGCGGGAAGAGCTCGAGAGGCGTAGGCTCGCAGGAGCGACACATCTCACGTGGCGGCAGCTTCTCACTCTCTTTCTAGCAGAAATATGTACCCCGCCCTCGTCGCGGCGAGCCTACGTCGCCGCCCGAGTGGTTGGTTCGTGGCGACATGTCCGTGACCCGACATGAGCTCGCATTCACACGGCTGGCTAGGCATGCCACACGGATGATCCCTAATGACAGGGAGAGGATCGGGAGGTTCATCGATGGCCTCAACTACTCTATCCGTATTCTTATGACCGGAGAGAGAGTTTTGTCATCATCTTTTGAGAAGGTTGTTGATATGGCACGCTCCATCGAGGCGGATCGTCGCCGGGAGAGAGAGGAGCGGGAGGCAAAGAGGCCTCGTGGTTCGGGCAGTTTCAGTGGTGCTCCATCTAGAGGGCATTCTCAGCACAGCACAGGTCGCTCATCTAGACCTTCTCATTCAGGCCGCCCGCAGCAGAGCGGAGGTTCTTGCGGTCGTGGTCGACATGGGTTTCGAGCAGGGTCGGCTCATCGCTAGTGCCCTTCCGGCCCCGTGGTGCAAGCACCTACGTCATCGCCCCAGGGTTCTTCTCGCGGCGAGGGTTCCCTTCGGGCCCCTTCTCCAGCACCGTGTGCATGTTATGAGCGTGGCGAGTTTGGCCACACGAGGAGACAGTCGCCCTCGACTCCGTAGGGACAGGACTCGGCGGAGGGATCAGCCCTCATCTTCTCGCACCATCTCGCCCAGTAGAGGTGGAGGTCGGCCTTCTCGTGGTCGCCCCAGAGGCGAGAGAGATCCGGTGGAGGCCAGGCACGGTTCTATGCACTTCCTGACAGGCGTGATGCTTGCCTCCGATGCAGTGATTACGGGTATCATTTCTGTCTGTCACAGAGATGCCTCCGTTCTATTTGATCCAGGGTCCACATATTCTTACGTGTCCTCTTATTTTGCACATCACTTGGGTGCGACTCGTAGTAGTCTTGATTTACCTGTTCATGTATCCACCCCCGTGGGTGATACGATTGTTGTGGATCATGTCTATAGATCCCGTGTTATATCTATTGGGGGTCTGGAGACCCAGGCAGATTTGTTATTGTTGGGGATGGTGGACTTTGATGTTATATCGGGTATGGACTGGTTGTCTCCGTACCATGCTATATTGGACTGTCATGCTAAGACAGTTACGTTGGCCATTCCTGGTATTTCTCAGATCGAGTGGCGGAGTTCGACCGATTTCGTCCCTAGCCGTGTTATTTCATTCTTAAAAGCTCAGAAGATGGTTGAAAATGGGTGTTTATCGTACTTAGCTTTTGTGAGAGATGTGGGAGCTGACTCTCCTAGCATTGATTCTGTACCTATTGTGAGGGACTTCCCAGATGCATTCCCCTCAGACCTGCCGGGCATGCCGCCGGACAGGGATATTGATTTTGGCATTGACTTGGTGCCGGGCACCCAGCCCATATCCATTCCTCCTTATCGGATGGCACCAGCTGAGTTGAAAGAACTGAAAGAGCAACTTCAAGAGCTTCTGGATAAGGGTTTCATCCGCCCTAGTGTGTCTCTGTGGGGTGCACCGGTATTATTTGTTAAAAAGAAAGATGGTTCCATGCGAATGTGTATTGATTATAGGCAATTGAACAAAGTGACAGTGAAGAACAAGTACCCTCTACCGCGCATAGATGATTTGTTTGATCAGTTACAGGGTGCGAGGGTGTTTTCTAAGATCGATCTTCGTTCGGGCTATCATCAGCTGAAGATCAGGGACTCGGATATTATGAAGACTGCATTCAGGACCCGATATGGTCATTATGAGTTTCTTGTGATGTCGTTTGGGCTGACCAACGCCCCAACAACATTTATGCATCTGATGAACAGTGTGTTCAGGCCTTATTTGGATTCATTTGTGATTGTGTTTATTGATGACATTCTAGTCTACTCCCGTAGTCAGGAGGAGCATGCTCAGCATTTGAGTATTGTGTTGTAGAGATTGAGGGAGGAGAAGCTATATGCTAAATTCTCCAAGTGCGAGTTTTGGCTCGAGTCCGTGGCATTTCTAGGACATGTGGTGTCTCGTGATGGTATTCAGGTTGATCAGAAAAAGATAGAGGCGGTGCAGAGTTGGCCTAGACCAACCTCAGCTACAGAGATCAGGAGTTTTCTCGGCTTGGCGGGGTATTATCGCCGGTTTGTTCAGGGATTTTCATCCATTGCTTCTTCATTGACTAAATTGACCCAGAAGGGTGCACCATTCGTGTGGTCGGATGAGTGCGAGGAGAGCTTTCAGAAGCTCAAGACAGCTTTGACCACAGCTCTCCAGTGTTAGTATTGCCATCAGCTTCAGGTTTATATGCCGTTTATCGTGATGCCTCGAGAGTGGGGATAGGTTGTGTGTTGATGCAGAGGAAGGTAAGGTAATTGCTTATGCTTCTCGGCAGTTGAAACCACATGAGAAGAACTATCCTGTTCATGATTTGGAGCTAGCCGCCATTGTTCATGCATCGAAGATTTGGAGGCACTATTTGTACGGTGTGTCTTGTGAGGTGTATACCGACCATCATAGTCTCCAGCACTTGTTCAAACAGAAAGACCTTAATTTGAGACAACAGAGATGGCTTGAGTTGCTGAAGGATTATGACATTACTATATTATATCATCCGGGGAAGGCCAATGTGGTGGCCGATGCTTTGAGCCGGAAGGCGGTCAGTATGGGGAGCTTGGCATATATTCCAGCTGAGGAGAGGCCATTTGCTTATGATGTTCAGGTGCTAGCCAATCGGCTAGTGAGGTTAGATATTTCGGAGCCCGGTCGGGTATTGGCTTGTGTTGTATCTCGGTCATCTCTATATGATCGTATTCGTGAGCGCCGGTATGATGATCCACATTTGGCTGTCCTGAGGGACAGAGTTCAGCATGATGATGCTAGAGATGTCACCATTGATAGTGACGGCGTATTGAGGATGCAGGCCGGATATGCGTGCCCAATGTTGATGGCCTTCGTGAGTTGATTCTGGAGGAGGCCCATAGCTCGCGGTATTCTATCCATCCAGGAGCCGCGAAGATGTATCAAGATTTGAAACAAGACTATTGGTGGAGAAAGATGAAAATGGACATTGTCAGACATGTAGCACGGTGCCTCAACTGTCAGCAGGTTAAGTACGAGCATCAGAGGCCCGGTGGCGTATTTCAGCGCATTGTTATTCCTGAGTGGAAATGGGAGAGGATCACTATGGACTTTGTTACTGGACTCCCTCGGTCGGCGAGGAAGTTTGATTCTGTATGGGTGATTGTGGATAGACCGACCAAGTCAGCTCACTTCATTCCAGTTAGTACTACCTACTCATCGGAGCGGTTGGCAGCGATCTTTATTCGAGAGATTGTTCGGTTGCATGGAGTTCCAGTGTGTATCATATCCGACAGGGGTACTCAGTTCACTTCTCAGTTTTGGAGAGCATTTCAGCGAGAGATGGGTACACGGGTCGAGTTGAGTACAGCATTTCACCCCCAGACAGACGGACAGTCTGAGCGCACTATTCAGATCTTGGAGGATATGTTGCGAGCTTGTGTGATTGATCTTGGTGGTTCGTGGGATGAGTTCCTACCACTTGCTGAGTTTGCCTACAACAACAGTTATCAGTCGAGTATTCAGATGGCCCCGTATGAGGCATTGTATGGCGGACGGTGTAGATCTCCCGTGGGATGGTTTGAGCCTGGTGAGGTTAGATTGATAGGGACTGAGTTAGTCCAGGATGCTCCGGATAGAGCAAAGTTGATCCAGGAGAGGCTTCGTACAGCACAGTCTCGTCAGAAGAGTTATGCGGACCGTAGAGTTCGAGAGTTGTCTTTCATGGTTGGTGACGGAGTATTGTTGAAGGTTTCACCTATGAAGGGTGTCATGAGGTTTGGGAAGAAAGGAAAGTTGAGTCCCAGGTACATTGGTCCTTTTGAGATACTTAGGAGAGTTGGAGAGGTGGCATATGAGTTGGCCTTGCCGCCCAGCTTATCCAGCGTTCATCCAGTATTCCATGTGTCTATGCTCCGGAAGTACATTGGAGATCCGTCTCATGTATTAGATTTCAGTACCATTCAGCTTGATGGTGATCTATCCTATGACGTGGAGCCTATTGCCATTTTGGGACGTCAGGTGAGAAAATTGAGGTCTAAGGAGATTGCATCAGTTAAGGTTCAGTGGAGAGGTCGACCCGTGGAGGAGGCCACTTGGGAGATCGAGCGGGAGATGCGGAGCAGATATCCTCACTTGTTTGAGACTTCAGGTATGTTTCTTGACCCGCTCGAGGACGAGCGTTTGCTTAAGAGGGGGAGAATGTGACGACCCGCCCGTCGTCACGGGAATTACCACCCCGTTATGTTGAAATTGTATGTTTTATGCTTTTATATCAGTGTTGTTAAAGTCTATCGGGTGAGTTAGGAGTGATTTGGATTGGAAATGAGGCATATAGCCTTTGTGAAGGAAACTTGAATAAGGAAAGTCAACCCGGAGTTGACTATTTGGTTAGAGGGCTCGGAATCGGATTTTGATGATTCGGTTAGTTCCGGGAGGTGATTTGTGACTTAGGGGAGCGATCGGAATTGAATTTGGAGGCCCGGTGTAGTTTTAGGCTTGAATTGGCGAAGGTTGAATTTCGGCGAAATCCGAACGGTAGGTGAGATTTTGATCCAGGGGTCAGAATGGAATTCCGATAGTTGCAGTATCTTCGTTTTGTGATTTTGGATATGTCCGCAAAATTTCAGGTCATTCGGACGTCGTTTGGTCGGGTTTTTGATTGATTGTGTTATTCGGAATGTTTTAAGGAATTTAGGCTTGAATACGTGTGTAATTGGTGATTTTGATGTTTAGTATGGTGTTTTTATGATTGGAACAAGTTCGTATCGTGTTTTGGAGTATGTCGGTGGTTTTCGTTGGGGTCCCGGGGAACTCGGGATGAATTCGGGGGTCCAAACGGACCATTTTGGTGCCAAATGCACTGTTGTTTCTGCTGCAATTAGTGCAGAGGATTTTTGTTCATCGCGATCGCGAGCCTGGAGCATGCGATCGCGTAGGGTAAAACTGGGAAGCTCTGCGATCGCAAGGGTGAGACTGCGATCGCGTAGAGTATTGAAGTGAGGCCGGAAAGTTTGTTCATCGCGATCGCGGGAGGTGTGACGCGATCGCGTAAGGTCGACTGGTTGTGCATCGCGATCGCGATGTGTAGTGTGCGATCGCGTAAGGTCAAGTCCGGATGCAATGCGATCGCGTGGCTGGAGTTGCGATCGCGTAGGGATCTTTTGTTGTTCATTGCGATCGCGTGCCAAAGGCTGCGATCGCGTAGAGGAAAAATCAGGCCCCAGGGATTTGTGCATCGCGATCGCGAGCCCAGTGCTGCGATCGCATAGGGTTAATTGGCCTGGCAGTGAGTTTAAGTTCAGAACAAAACCAGTCGCGGGTTTCATACGCCAAAACGCCATTTTTGAGTTCCAAGAGAAGAAATTGACCGGAATTGCTGGGAATTCATCGGGGATTCGTCGGAGGTAAGTTTTGTGGCTTAATTACATCATTTTAACATGAAATCCTTGGTTAAATTTCCGTAAATGGAAGATTAAAGGTGGGTTTGAGCCCTAGGCCTAAATTGAAGAAAAACACCGATTTGAGTGGGCAAATGGAGTCCGATTTTGGTAAATTTATATGCCTAGACTCGTATCGAGACGAGGATTCCGAATATGTGACTTTTGTAATTTTTCGACAAGCGTACCGAAAGTCGGGTTTTGACAACTTTGGGAATTTTGATGTAAATTAAGTTATATTGATTGGGTGTCGTCCCATTGGCCTAATTTGTTGTGTTTCTACTGTATTTGATCAGATTCTACGCGTGCGGAGCTTGATTCTCGTGGCAAGGGCATTGCGGAGTAGTCGTCGCGCCGTATTGAGGTGAGTAATAGACGTGGGTGATGACCAGCGGGTTCGAAACCCCAGGTATACCACTTTGTGACGCTGTATAGCGGCGAGACACGTACTCTCTTGTGAGTGCGGGGTCGATTGTGATTGTGGACTATGGCTTAGTCCGACTTGTTGATACTATGTTATGATATTAGGCTATTCATGAGCCGTCGAACCTCCTTCTCGGATGGTTTCATATTATACTGTGATATTGGCTACTCTTGAGCCGTTGAACCCCCTTCTTGGGTGGTTGAGTATACTTGTGGGCCGTGAGCCAGTTATTGGATCCCGCGAGGATCGTTATCATTGTCTTACCATATTGACATGTTAGTTACTACCAGTCCGTAGCTATTTCTGTTATCATGCTATTTCCAATCTCTGGAACTTGATATTACTGTTTTCAACCGAAAAATGATAAAAGATGTTTTCAAAACTACTTTTGAGCCTCCGAGGCTGTATTTGCATATTAGCTGACCGGTAGTGGATCGGCCGCGCGCCGTAGCGGTATATATGTTGGATCGGACCGCACGCCGCAGCGATATTGTGCTTGGGCCGCAGGAGCCCCTCCGAGTCCGAACCCCCGCAGTGAGCACGGGTACTCAAATCGGATCGGCTACGCGCCGTAGCGGTCATATCATGCATCGCATTGCATTTAGCTACATCCGCTAGTTGTTATACCGTTTTGCTGGTACTTATTGGTACAGTTACAGTTGATATCGATTCTGTGACGGGGTATTTGATAACGCCTTTACATAGTGCTTTATTGCGGATTTCTTATCCGTGTCGTCTTACCCTTGTTTATTACCACCGAGTCCGGCAGATACTCATTTTACTCCCCGCACCTCGTGTGCGCATCCGGTACCTCTCGGCAGGTGATCCGATAGGCCGTGCGAGGCGACGTTCGTGGATATTCGAGGTAGCACGCAGTCCGCAGGACCCGATATTCCTTCTTACCGTCTCTTGATTTTGTATTGACTTTTCTTTCCGCACTTGGTATCTTGTAAACCTTTATACACTCATGTTCAGCAGAGGCTCATGACTCTTGACCCTTGGTCTATGGGAGTTGATGTATTATGGGACTTGGTTCCTCGTTTTCGTTATATGTATCGCTATTGCTTCGTGATTTGATATGCCTAAATGGGCTAAAGAGAGCTTCTAGCTCCGTTATTGTAATCCCACTCTCGGTCTCCTTGGCCATCTACAATTTGATAGGATGAGTGAGTCACTCAATAAACCTCCTCACCCTCTCTTTCTATCTCGATAGGAGGTATAAGATCAATAGCATGGCAGGCCAGATCCACGAATAGGGTCTCGTACTGAGTGACAAACTTGCTATCCTGACCTGTTAAAGATGCTCGAGCTGCCTGTGATAACTCTCTTTCTCTAAATGATAGGAAGGAAATTCTTAAAGAATAATTAAGAGAACTCTTCCCAAGTAAGAGCGGGTGACCCACCTAGTTTGGTCAACACGTAATCCCTCCACCATTTTTTGGTAGAACCCGACAACTAAAATGCAGCAAAATCGACCCCACGGGTCTCCACTATGACCATGTTTCCGTATCACCTTATGATAGCAGTCAAGATAGTCCTAGGGGTCCTCTAAAGTTGCACCGCTGAAGTGAACTAAAAATAGCTTAGTGAACCTATCCAATCTCCATAAAGCCTTAGAGGACATAGCTAATCCATCATCGACTTGTGTCGAAATAACCGAACTACCCAAACTGGCTGAGCTGCTGAAGTCTGATACTAGGGAGCCATTTACTCCAGAATGTGAGTAGCAAAAATCTGTGCTCCCCTCCCCCTAGACTGAGAGATGGCTGGTGTCACAGGAAATTTACCGGCCTAAGGCACACTCCCCATGAGGCCCACCAAACGGACCAAAGCATCTTGAAGCACTAGGGTAACAATGGACCTCTCCGGGACCTGAGCTAGTCTGACAGGCACAGCCTGGGCTAGAACCTCCTCATCAAACTCCAATTGAGGCTCCGCTTTTGGTGTTGCTGCTCGAGCTCTGGGCTGAGCTCTGCCCCTACCTCGACCTCTGGCACGACATCGGCCTCAACCTCTGCCCCTCATAGGAGCTGCTAGTAGGGGATCCAGCTATTGTACAATAGAAGTTGTGGTGCATGTTCTCTCCATCTATAAGAGAACAAAATTGAAGGGTTCAATCACCAATTGTAGGATAAAATCGTATGACAAAGAATAATATAAGTGAAAGTGTTCCTAATTCCAAAGCCTCTGGAAGATAAGTATAGAGGTCTCAGTACCGGTCCTCCAGACTCTAATAAGTTTACTCGTAATTTGTGAGACCTATGTAACCTAGTGATCTGATACCAACTTATCACGATCCAAAATTCCCGATGTCGAAACTGTGATTGAGCCTAACATTTCACTTGCTAGGCTAGCCCAGGTTAGATTTTTTTCATCTCTTTTAACAGTTGAAAAGCTAATATTAAGAAAGAATTAAAATAATCTAAAGTATAAATGTGAAAGCTAAACCAGCCAAACGTCTATTATAAATCCTTGAACTTGGTGTCACGAGTGTACGAGCTACTAGGGTAATACATACAAGAGTCTGAAATAAATACAAAGTTGTCTGAATGATATACACAGCTAAATATAAAGGGGAAGGGGACTCTAGGAGCTATGGGCACTAAGCAGTCGTACCTCAGTCTCCGCAACTGTCCGAACCGAGCACGCTAATAACCACCGTTGGGACTGACTCCAAAATTTGTACTAGAAGCACATAGTATAGTATGAGTACAATCAACCCCATGCACTCTATATGTGTCAAGCCAAACCTCGACGAAGTAGTACGAGTTACACTACAACCTGTACGCAATATATAATACTGAACAGAATAAATAAACAACTGAAAATAATAACCACAGCCTCAAGAATAAACTAGTGTCATCAAGAATAACCAATCTTTAATAGTTCAAATAAAAATACTGAAAACCAACATAGCTCAAGAAAAAAGAACATATAGGTTGTTGCGCGTGCAACCCCATCCCACCAAACAACACAAAATCTTCCCTTATTTACCGTATTAACATCAATAACAGATGTAATCTATATAAATATATTGTGGCGCGCAATCCGATCCCATCATATATCAATATCATATTATAATCACCCTTATTTTACCATAACAATCAGCCTTTATTCCACATATTACGAGTGCAATCTGATCCCACCCTATAGTACATATTCACCCTTATTACACAATATCAATCCACACTTATTAAACTTATTATGGCGTGCAGTCCAATCCACCATATCAATAGCAAATACTTAATGCCCAGTCAAATCAACAGTTCAAACCACGAAACCTTTACGACAAACTAATATCAAATTGAACCAAAAAGGGGAAACCTTGCACTATATAAAAATCTACACGAGTAATACTACATAGCGAGACCAATACAGTAATTAATAATTAAAAGGTGCAAGTAAGTCAATTTAAATAAATAACAGAGAATCATGAAACTATGTAGGAGCTAACATCATTAACATGAGAAGATATTGATTAACAAGTGGCAGTTAAGCATGGAAAACACTTAGAGCATATAATAGTTAATATAGAGAAAGAAATAATTAGGGAAAAGTAAAAACCTAGCGAGAACAACAATTTCGCGGCATATAAGCACTTGCCACCTCACATATATGTCACTCACATGAAATTCACCTAGCACATAATCCGATGGTTCCTAATTTCCTCGAGTCAAGGTTAGACATAACACTTACCTCGCTTCAAAGACCACTCAAAGATCAACCACATGTGTGCCTTTCAAACAAGTCTTGAACCAATCATATAGAGTAAATTACCAACCCAACGATTCAAAATAAGGCTTAAGAATCACCTACGATTGCAAAAGATTCAATTTAGGTCATTATAGAAAAAATCAACAACAGACAGCTCCTGGTCCCGCTTGGTCCAAACTCGAAATCTGGACCAAAATCCGATTATTCGCGCAAAGAGGGGCAGCTGTGAGCACGTGATTTTTGCCCTATATGAGAATTACTCCCAAAAATTCAAAATAAAATAATTTTTGTGTTGTTTGCAATATTTGTGGATTTTGTGTTATTTTTCTCTTATTATTTGCGTTTGTGTGTGCGTGTTTATTTGTTTAAATTGAAAAAAATATATATACAAAAATATGTTGCATTTGCATATAAATTCAAGCTTACAATTAAGAGTTAATTAAGTTCGTTTTATGAAAATGAAAAAATTACAAAAATATGTATTTCTTGCATGTTTTAATGTTTAATGTCAAATTGTGTGATTTTCTTTTAATTTGATATTTAATTAATCATGATGATAAATACTTAGAGTTTAATTAATTGGGTAAGATAATTGGGGATTAAGATGTGATTTAGGTTTTAATTTTAATTATTAAGTAAAAAATAAATTTGAAGAGAAAATGAAAAAAAAGTGTGTGTCTTCTTAGTTAAAGACCCAATTTGGGCCATCTCCAATCCAGCCAAAACCAAGCCCAATTTAACTCACAACCCAGTCCAACCCAAAACCCGGTGGAACCCATCTCAAAACCCGACCCGACCCATCTCTAATCAAACCCCCCTCATTTCAATTCACCATCATTTCCTTACACCAAAAAAATAACCCAAACCCTAAGAGACCTCTCTTCACTCTCTCCCTCTCACAAACCTTGCACCCAAACGACCACCATCTCCCTAACGTCCAGCCATGTACGACCACTGCATCCACTTCATCATCCACCAGCTTCGCCGCCGACCTCTCCTCCATCACCACCATTCAACGACCCAATCCAGCCGCCTCACAACCAACAAACGACCCCCCTGAACCTAGACACAACAATCACGCTGCTAACCCACTGGAATGTCAGTGACCAGCCGATGCTCTGTCGAACAGCAGCCACACACGGACCAAAAGAAAGCCACATGCGCACACAGATAGAAAGATGGGAACCGTAGCTTAACGAGATTTCCAAAAAAAAAAAAAAATGGATAGAAATGATAATATAATTCTGTTTTCCTTTTAATTTTGATTTTGGTGTTCCAAAAATGGAGATTCGTTTGAGGTTTGAAGTCCGATTCCGATGTCGTCACTGTTCGTCGAGGTTTGGAATTACAGTTCCATAGTTTCAGACGATTTTGATTGTTATCCCGATTTCAATTGGAGGTTGTTTGTTCGATTGGATGTTTGAATTCCAAAATCCATACCAAATGATTTCTTATACATTAAATGGAAACAATTTCAAGATCCTAGAGGTCTATGATGGCAAGGATTCCAGCAGTGATTGTCCTTTGGTAAGTTTTTCATCATTTGAGCTACGAATGTATTAGAGAATTGTCTAACTTCTTAATTTGTTAAGTTTCCTTGGTTTGGTATTTGTTGTGACTGTTTGGACGATTGATTAAATTCGTTAGAATTTGCTTATCCGAAAAGTAGTTGTTCTTGTTTGTTTATCATAATCCGTATTTAGTTTTTATTGTTATTGATAATTTTGTGTTTAATTCACACCCGTTAATGCTTGGATTCATAAATTATGGTTGAATTTTTAGTTATGCTTGGTGCCTTGTTTGCATTCATGGTCCAGGAAGAAGATTGAAATTATATATCATAGATGTTTGTTCATGAGTCAAATTTGTAGGTGTTTTAATAAAATCTTGTACATAGTGTGAGAATTGTTTAATAAAAAAGGGGTATTTGGTATTCACCTAATTTAGAAGTTTCTAATGGCAGGGTTAGTAACACACTATTGATTAAAGAAAAGAACTTGGATTGAGTGGAATGAATTAATAAATTGTTGAAGAGGCAATTGTGAATAGAGGAGGCATTTTCTGTTTGCCTATTTAACCTAAGAAACATACAATAGGAAGGAAAAAGAAAAAAAAGGGAATCTGGGAGAGGGAGTTTAAGAGTTTAAAGGTATAGAAACAGAGACAAAAAGCAGGAACTGAAATTGGACTGTATCATTGAAATTCTTTTTTTCTTCTTTGACTCTCTGGCATTTTTCTTTCACTCTTGAAACTACTTTTGAGTCATTTTGGAGCTGGAATAGTCTGAATTTGGAGTAATAGTGGATTACTTTGAGTTATTTGGTTTGCCGGATCACTATCCTGTTGAAACGAAGTTGCTGATCAGCTGTTCTTTTGTTGTTGTATTCCTAAACTCCTGCTGATCTTCTTTCTCCTTCTTTGTTTCCAAATAACAAGTACACTTCTTTGTTTCCAATGACGTAACATCATATTTGGCATGAAAAAATGAAGCAGTTGTTTCAGTTCTAAATGTATATGACTGCCTGTATCTTGAATCAGCATAACAATATGTGGTTGTTCATTTCAGTTGTTGGAATTGTATAACTAAATTAGGATTATTTGTATTAATTTGAATTGATTCGGAACTGTGTTGGACTATGAATTTTTTAGCAGTCAGATTTTCGAGTGTTCTCAGTTTTTGTTTAGCATATGGTAACGAATTGGTTCTTTTGTTTTAAAGGTCCTAAGTACTTTCTCTTCCTTTTATAAAAGCTTTAATTGAGTAGATTTGTCATTTTGCTTACTGTTTAAAATTTTCTACCATGTAAATTACATTTTGTTAATTAAGGTATAAAAGAAGCTGATGGGATAATTTAAAAGTTTTTTTTTAAAGGAAGGCAAAGGTTTTTTTATCTTTATTGCAACTTTGTAACAGGAGTTAGCTATAAATTTGTACAATAAGAATCATTTTAGTGGTAGTACTTGTGTCAAAACTATAGTTTTTTTTATATACTGGAATTGTCGTTGATTATGATGTTATAGTGAGTAGTAATAAAGGGGAAAGTTTGGCTAGGGTGAGAAGAATTTGAAACCGATATATGGGAAAAGGAAGTAGCGAATTTTGGCTCTTTTCCCCAAAGATAATAAATACGTAGTCACTTTAGGCGCGTATGTTAATAATAATACCTCCCTAAATACGGGTGCACATTTATGTGACTCAAATTTAAATCTCAACGAAGTCGTAATGTCTCAACAACCACGGGTGCACTGGTGCGACGTGGTTCGAGATACATTTTCACAACGTTGTAATTAATAATAATAATAATAATAATAATAATAATAATAATAATAATAATAATAATAATAATAAAAGTGGTTTAATGTTAATAAAAGCACATAAGTTATAATATTAAAAATCAGATATTTAGCCATTACAATAATTTAAGAGACCGTGCTAGAACCACGAGATTCGGGGGTGCCTAACACCTTCTCCCGAGTTAACAGAATTCCTTATCCGGATTTCTGGTACGCAGACTGTTTAATAGAGTCATTCTTTTCCTCGATTCGGGATTCAACCGGCGACTTGGGACACCATAAATCTCCCAAGTGGCGACTCTGATTTAATTAAATAAATCTCGTTTCGATTGTCCTTTGATTGGAATTATCCTTCGGGGTATGCGCGCCAAAAGGAGGTGTGACAGTTCTAGCGACTCTGCTGGGGACACAAACCCAGAACCACTGGTTCAGGGTTTAGAATTCGAGCTTTAAATAATTGTTATATTTGGCTTATATACTATCCGATTTTATTATATGTTTGTATTTAATGTGCTAAATATTGCTTTACCGCTTTGATATTTTGTGAATTGTATATAAATTGTGCCGATACCCATTTTTCTCTTCCGAGTCTCTTTAAAATATAATATCGGGCATTTGCTGGAGATAGCCCGTTTTCTCAAGATAACTGTGGTGCTTGGCACCCGGTGAAGGATTTTTAGTCACACATGTTTAGGCGGGGAGTATTGTCAACTAAGCCGGAAAGCCATGCTACCGGTGCACTGACACTCCTCAGCTCGAGTCGTCCGCTCGAGTAAAGCCGGTCTAGACACCTATTCCAACAAGATGATGAACCCAAAACCACTGGATTAGGGTTTTAGAACTCGAGCTTTGAATAATTGTTGTATTTGGTTTATTATTATCTTTGGGTTTAAATGTGCAAAGTGATATTTTTTTATCGCTTTGATATTTTTTGAACTGTATACATATAAATTGTGCCGAAACCAATCTCCTCTCTGAGTCTTCTAAATCATGAAGAAGGGTGCACTTCGTGTGACTTCTTTTCTGTATAGTGTCTAATTCCCACTTTAGAACGAGGTTTGGATAAGTTGCAAAACCGTGAAGCTTCTGTATTCCCGGGTTGCTGCCTCCTCCTCGGCTCGAGCTGTTCGCTCGGGTAAGCCAGGTCTAGACCAATAAACCTAGGGTTTAAACCTAGAAGAACAATAAACTCATGCCGGATCGCTAGTAGGACGTTTGTTTGCATCACGTGCATTTGACTTAGGGGACTCAACACAGGGGTTGGGTCCGTTTAGGACAGGCAACCTGAAATGAAAAGACCATCCTGCTGCATCATATTTGTTTTATGCATTTATTTGCTTCAGACTTGCATGCTGACCGGGTTTTTAATATTGAAGAAAATAAAAAAAAATGGTTAGTTTCAAAATTGTTTGTTTTTTTAATTAAAAAGAAAAGAAAAAAAACGTTTTTTTTAATTTAAAAAAAAAGTGTGATTATTTCTTACAATAAAATAAAAAAAAAGGTTTAGTTCTTTTTAAAAAAAATTAAATAGTGAGTTTCATTTACAAATGTAGCTTATTTTATTTAACCGAACTACGCGGGTTTGATTCTCACCAGGATGTGAGATACGTAGGCAACCTTTATCAGGTCCAACTTCCCTTTTTGCAAAAATAGCCAAAAAATATCGAAATTAATTTTTCGTCGTAAATAAGTCGGTGATGCCGTTTTAAAAAAAAACAGCCGACTGTTCCCGAAAGGGACGCCGGAAAGCCGATTTTGTATAAACAACCACCTTTAGGTCAATTTTTTAGATTTTGATCCATTGACCCACACAATCGTAAAATCTTCGTCCCTGAAGTGTTGAAAGGTCGTGTTTTCAAAAAATAAGTTTTTTGTATTATTATTTGAAAAAAAACAAGAAAAGAGTCAGTGATCAAATGAATGTTGTTTGCATTCTTGGTCAGAATAAGCCAAGCCAGCTTTGGTGGTGTTTTAAACCGTTCTTGCCGAGATAGCCTTAGAGTATATTTCAGTTGTCGAAAGGCTATTTTCGTAGAAGAACGGATAAGTTGGTGAAGTGTCATAAAATAATCTTTCCCGGCCTCAAAATTTAAGTGAAATTAAGAAGGGGCCACGTTTGCAGAAATAGCCATCAGGTTGAAATTGGCAAAAAGAGAAGGAATATGGCAGTTTATTTTTTTTTAAATTCATATTTCTTTTGATTAGAGCATATGGTGTCTGATTTTCAAGTATGTAAATTCTTTTAGCAAAGTTTGTTAATATGGTCAGTTTTTTTTAAAAAAAACTTTGTAATCAAGTTTGTTTTATCTTTAAAAAATTGAAAAAAAAAATGTGTGTTTTATTGTTATTGACCTTTCATTGACACGAACTACGTTGGGTCATGATACATAGGCAATCTCCATAAGATTCGACCACAACAAAAAATAAATAAATAAATAAGAGAGATAAAGGCATGATAGAAATGGTCAAACTGCCTAGATACATTGCAATTGCAATATGTGTTAAAACTCTAATGCTAACAAGTTTGTTGTTTATCCAGAAGATTTCAAACAGTTAGTTCGTTAGGACGTTCTGGCAGATTACCATTACCACACGAGATCCAAAGGGCCCATTTTGAAAAAAATATCTAGTTCGGACAAAAGCATCGAAGAGGAGAAAACCGAAATGCAAATAATGAAGGAGGAAGTAGACATGTTAAGGCGACAGATAGCGGAAATGCACACAGCCTCGGCTAGAGGACAACCATTAACGTTGCTTCCCAATGCTCCTACTCTCCCACCAGTTCAGACTCCGGAACATCCTCCCACTGGTCCATCGACAAGCTTCCCAAGTCACCACTACTACCAGGGAAGAAATCCCTATGAACCCCAAGTTCCACCACCCAATCAAAACCCTCCTCCACCAAGTGCTCCCGTTTCGATGGCGTCCCCACCAGCCCCATTGTGCAGGTCTTCTAATGAGCCATTGTTTCAGGCTCATGATACAAAATAATATTACCCCCCTGAACTCACATTCAAAGCACCCGAGCCACATACCTATAATCCCAACTTGGAGAACCCGGCAGAAATTGAAAGGCCGGCTAAGAGCCAAGAGCAGGACGAAATGATGCGGAAGTTTAAAAGCCTGGAGCAATCCTTCAGGAACATGCATGGGTTAGGCAACCAGGTCAGCGTAGCCTACAAGGATCTATGCCCTTTTCCCGACGTCCAATTACCAGCGGGATTCAAGATGCCCAAATTCGATTTATATGAAGGGCATGGCGATCCTATGGCTCATTTGCGGGGTTTTTGTAGTAAGATGAGGGGAGTAGGAGGCAAAGACGAGTTGTTAATAGCTTACTTTGGCTAGAGTTTGAGTGGGTCGGCATTGGAGTGGTATACAAGACAAGATCCAAGCAGGTGGTACACATGAGATGATCTGGCACAAGCTTTTGCCGGACACTTCCAATACAACCTTGAGATAGTCCCTGACTGTCTCACATTGTTAAAGCTGGAGAAAAAGCCTGGAGAGAGCTTCAGGGAATTTGGGTTCCGTTGGAGGGAACAGGCAGCAAGGGTAGATCCTCCAATGAAGGAAAGTGAAATGGTGGATTAATTTTTGCAGACTTTGGAGTCAACTTACTTTGGTCACCTGGTGACATCGGTTGGAAAATCTTTCAATGAAATCATAAAAATGGGCGGCATGATTGAAGAAGGACTCAATTCCAATAAGATAATGAGTTATTCGGAAATCAAGGCCGCCACTCAGGCTCTTAGGATCAACCTGAATACCATCACGAGACACCACATGCCCCAGAAATGCTACGGACTCGAGCCAAAACTCGCACTTGGTCCAGATCGAAAGGTCCTTCACCTCATTACCAAGCCAGACCCTACCACCCTAATCACCCTCCACGAAACACATATCCACCACCAAGGGCTTACAATAACCCTCCAGGACCAGGTTTCCGGGGGAATCATGCTTTCATAAATGAAAGGGCACAGAGAACATTCACTGAGTTGGGAGAAACCTATACTGCTTTGTTCCGCAAATTAAAGCAGGTAGGCTTGTTAAGTCCTATTGAGCCAAGATTGCCAAATCCCCTACCCCAAAATATGGATCGCTCAGTAAGCTGTAAGTATTGTTTAGGGGCTCTCAGACATGATACCGAGAAATGTTGGAAACTGAAACATGCAGTGCAAAATCTTATTGACACCAATAAGATCGAGGTTCAGACACCAGAGGCACCCAACATTAATCAGAATCCATTGCCAGCTCACCCTTAGACCCATATAATCAAATTGATACACAAGGGAAGGGAAAATTAAGAAGCCCGATCTGTATTCCACAGCAAAACCAATCAGCAGAATTTGGTATATAAGAAGTCATGCTTGGTAATCAGGAGGAATTTCGGTGGTTTGTTTTTGTTGTCATTTCTTTTGTCCGAGTTGTTTTCAGGGTTGTGACCCGGATCTTGTCTTGAAGTAAAACCCTCTTATCTTTCCATTCTGGTCATTTCAGTTTGCTTAGTCTTGTCAAGTTTCTTTTCAGGTTTGTATTTTGGTTTGCTTGTTTGTATTTGAACCAATTCTCTGTTTAGTGAAACTTTTGGTCTTTTATTACCCAGTTCGTCTTTTTGTTTAGTTTTTCTATCTTTAAATTTGTCATTTGTTCGAACGCCGACTCTAATGACATGGCATCGCACATAATTTTTGCCTAATATTAAGGGTAAATCATGAAGCAATTCAAAGATAATCAGGTCATTTTAAAAAGAAATAAAAATGATTTGAGATTATTTGGAGCCCGAGTCATGTGAGACTGGGGCAGGTAAAACACAAAGGAACCCTTAAGGGCAAATTGGCCATGCTGACATGGGGTTCGCTCGTGATACTGAAATGAAAGTGTCGTCCAGCAATGCTTTAAAATGATAGATGAAAAGGCGAATGGACGATATGGTTATTAATCAGGGCACAAGCAGAAGATGTTGTGAATCTGTTGTTTGAACTTGGCATGTTTTGAAGATTGGAATGACGAAGGCATTTTGTTCGCTATCCAAACACTTTATCCATCGTCAACTCTTTGAGCCTTAATTTAAATTCTTTCATACCCCTCCTTCGGAATTAGTTGCAAAGACTAGAAACACAAGTTTGAAAGGCAAGAGAAGAAGGGGATAAAGAAAGAAGAAAAAAAAAGAAGAAAAAAAGAAAACAAAAGAAAAAGAAAAATGAATGAAAAAGAGAAACTTGAATAAACGAGGAATTGGGAACTACGTTTGACCTGATTCCTTAAAGAGGATACGTAGGCGCTTCACAGCTCGGTCATAGTGTAAATAAAGAAATAAAATCCCCAAATAAGAAACTGGGGCAAAGAAAAATTGTGTTGATTATAAATAAATTTAGGTTCGAAGGTTGTAAATTTTGAACCCAAAATTGATTTTGTTTTGAGCCTTTAATACCTTTTTTTTAGCCCTATCCAAATCCCACATTACGGTCCAAAGAAAGACCTTCTGATCAGTTTTCAAAAGAGGCCAAGTCAAGCAAATACGAGAGTCTCATCAGAACATGACACTTTGATTCCCAGCAGAAAAGACTCTGATTCCCAGCAGAAAGGAAATACGAGAGAGTCTTAGCAGTGACACCCCAATCCCCAGCTAAAAGTAATATAAATGAGAGAGTCTTACCGGTGAAAACCTTCACAGGCACCATAAGGCGACGAAAGCTGAGAGAAAATCAAAATGAGAGAGGCTTGAAAGTGAAAATCCTTCGGGCACTGCAAGTCGAATAAAGGTGATAATCAGATTGAAATCACAAGACAGAAATTGTGAAAGGCGATTAACGACGGAGGATAGGCCATATGTGCATGTCATGACCGGTAGAGTTGGTATCCGCGTTTGATAAGTTTTTATAGTTGTTTCTTGTTATAGAGTCAGTTCTCCCTTGTCTTCTATTTGTTGTTTCTTTTTATCTTTCTCCTTTTGTCAAAAATTCCCCCGTCAAAGTCTGTCTAGTCAAAACATAGTGAGAAATGATTTCAAAACTTGCCACCAACTTTCCAATTATTATGCAAGGCAAAGAAATGTCATTGATGGCAGAGAAGTGTGGTGCAAAGAAGATTATTAAACTGGGGCAGAAAATTTTCTTTTCACTTTGAAATTTTTCTAGAAGTCAAGTTGCACATGGGGAAGAAGGAAGATAAGACAAGACTTAAGGGAAATGGTCTTCGAACCAGTGTCATCCTCAACAGCCTTCAGAAGAGTGAAACACCAATTTTGAGGAAATGAAAATCCCCCAGCAATGTTATCTCCAGCAAGTTCCGAGGTGGTCGGGCAACACAGAGTGGTAAAGGAAGAAAGGAAATTTCATCTTCAACAAAATAACCCCCAGCGAGTTAAGAAACACAGAACGGGGTAGGAATAATTGGAAAAACCCATCCCCAGCAGGAATATCATCTCCAGCAAATGAAATCATTCCCCAATAAGTTTTGGGAACCCCAAGCGAGGGAAAGGGGAAAAGGAAAAACCACCCCACAGGAGTGGTACAACCACTCACAATGTTTTAAACTAATAAATTTTCTTTGATTTGAAACAAGGAAAGAAAGTGCTATTGATAGCAGAAAGTCATGCCACAAGGAAGAAAACCAAAACTGGGGCAGAAAATTTTATGACGTTGTTGAAACTTTTCTCGGAGAAACGAGGAAGGCAATTCAAGATGACGTATCGGGTTTGTCCACCTTCAAATAGGATGTTTCGGGTTTGTCCACCTTTGAACAGGACGTCTCAGGTTTCTTCACCCTCGAATAGGATACGATGGGAGTATCCGCCCTCGAATAAGATACGATGGGAGTATTCGCCCTCGAATAGAATACGATGGGAGTATCCGCCCTCGAATAGGATACGATGGGAGTATTCGCCCTCGAATAGGATACAATGGGAGTATTCGCCCTCGAATAGGATACGACGGGAGTATCCGCCCTCGAATAGGATACGATGGGAGTATCCGCCCTCGAATAGGATACGACGGGAGTATCCGCCCTCGAATAGAATACGATGGGAGTATTCGCCCTCGAATAGAATACGATGGGAGTATTCTCCCTCGAATAGAATACGATGGGAGTATTCGCCCTCGAATAGGATACGATGGGAGTATTCGCCCTCGAATAGGATACGATGGGAGTATTCGCCCTCGAATAGAATACGATGGGAGTATTCGCCCTCGAATAGAATACGACGGGAGTATCCGCCCTCGAATAGGATACGATGGGAGTATTCGCCCTCGAATAGGATACGATGGGAGTATCCGCCCTCGAATAGGATACGACGGGAGTATCCGCCCTCGAATAGGATACGACGGGAGTATCCGCCCTCGAATAGGATACGATGGGAGTATCCGCCCTCGAATAGGATACGACGGGAGTATTCTCCCTCGAATAGAATACGACGGGAGTATTCGCCCTCGAATAGAATACGACGGGAGTGTTCGCCCTCGAATAGAATACGACGGGAGTATTCGCCCTCGAATAGAATACGATGGGAGTATCCGCCCTCGAATAGTATACGATGGGAGTATTCGCCCTCCGAATAGAATACGATGGGAGTATTCGCCCTCGAATAGAATACGACGGGAGTATTCGCCCTCGAATAGAATACGATGGGAGTATCCGCCCTCGAATAGGATACGACGGGAGTATTCGCCCTCGAATAGAATACGATGGGAGTATCCGCCATCGAATAGGATACGACGGGAGTATTCGCCCTCGAATAGGATACGACGGGAGTATCCGCCCTCGAATAGGATACGACGGGAGTATTCGCCCTCGAATGGGATACGATGGGAGTATTCGCCCTCGAATAGAGTACGATGGGAGTATTCACCCTCGAATAGAATACGACGGGAGTATTCGCCCTCGAATAGAATACGACGGGAGTGTTTCGCCCTCGAATAGAATACGATGGGAGTATCCGCTCTCGAATAGGATACGATGGGAGTATTCGCCCTCGAATAGAATACGATGGGAGTATTCGCCCTCGAATAGAATACGATGGGATTATTCGCCCTCGAATAGAATACGATGGGAGTATCCGCCCTCGAATAGGATACGATGGGAGTATTCGCCCTCGAATAGAATACGATAGGAGTATCCGCCCTCGAATAGGATACGATGGGAGTATTCGCCCTCGAATAGGATACGACGGGAGTATTCGCCCTCGAATAGAATACGACGGGAGTATTCGCCCTCGAATAGGATACAATGGGAGTATTCGCCCTCGAAAAGGATACAATGGGAGTATCCGCCCTCGAATAGGATACGATGGGACTATCCTCCCTCGAATAGGATATTTTTAGGTTCATCCGCCTTCGAATATTATATTTTACGTTTGCTTTATTTCGACCCGAGTGGTCCTGGTCGCATAAACATTGTCATGTACATATTTCATAAATTGTTGTCAGAATCCATTTTACTTCAAAGGTTGCTAATAAAAACAGGCTCCCACCTGTATAACAAGAGGAATGTTTTTTCAGTTTTTACATTGCAGGTCTTGAGACTACTAATCCACCATAGAGCAGAAGGTTACAACAAGAGTTCCCAGCGAAAATTCCAGTGCATGAGCCAAAGGAAGAGAAGACAAATCATGAGAGAATTGACCTTCAAGCCTTGGTTGTCCCCAGCATGATGGACTTGACAAAGGAAGTCGTATCCCAGTGGATTGAGCAGAACGATGAAAACTAGTATTCGTAAGGGCAGAAGGCCAGTGTCATCCCCAAATTTGCAAGATAAGAAGCACCGGAGAAAACACAAGCCAACAAGAAAGCAAGGCGGCAAAAACAAGTTGAAGATAGCTAGGATCATGTGATCTGTAGGCAAGCTTAGCTTCTTGTTTTATTTTTAGCACGATGTAATAAGGATGTCGGTAAGCAGTAGCATCAGCAGCAACAACAGTAACTGCAAAATCATAGTTTCATGGTAGTCCCAGCTACCAATACTTCCCGAACTACATTGACCTGATTCCCTTTTAGCCAGGGATATGTAGGAGACCTTTTGAAGCAAAGGTTCGGTCAAGTCTTTCAAAAAATGCTTCACACGAAGTACTCAAACGGGCAAAAATCGCTCGTATCCGCTCACTTATCTTTGCACGAAAACTCTTCATGTTTCCGTGCAAAGAGGGGCAGCTATGAGCACGTGATTTTTGCCCTAAATGAGAATTACTCCCAAAAATTCAAAATAAAATAATTTTTGTGTTGTTTGCAATATTTGTGGATTTTGTGTTGTTTTTTTTCTCTTATTGTTTGCGTTTGTGTGTGCGTGTTTATTTGTTTAAATTGAAAAAAATATATATACAAAAATATGTTGCATTTGCATATAAATTCAAGCTTACAATTAAGAGTTAATTAAGTTCGTTTTATGAAAATGAAAAAATTACAAAAATATGTATTTCTTGCATGTTTTAATGTTTAATGTCAAATTGTGTGATTTTCTTTTAATTTGACATTTAATTAATCGTGATGATAAATACTTAGAGTTTAATTAATTGGGTAAGATAATTGGGGATTAAGATGTGATTTAGGTTTTAATTTTAATTATTAAGTAAAAATAAATTTGAAGAGAAAATGAAAAAAAAGTGTGTCTTCTTAGTTAAAGACCCAATTTGGGTCATCTCCAATCCAGCCAAAGCTAAGCCCAATTTAACTCACACCCGGTCCAACCCAAAACCTGGTGGAACCCATCTCAAAACCCAACCCGACCCATCTCTAATCAAACCCCCGCTCCCTTTTCATTTCATTTTCATTTTTCCTAACCCTAAGAAAACCGCCCACCGGCTTCAGCCATTAGACCCGCCGAAGAAGAGGACCCGCCGACAACCCTTGCACCAAAATGACCACCATCACCCAAACGTCCAGCCATGGACGACCACTGCATCCACTTCATCATCCACCAGCTTCGCCGCCGACCTCTCCTCCATCGCAACCATTCAACGTCCCAATCCAGCCGCCTCACAACCAACAAACGACCCCCCTGAACCTAGACACAACAATCACGCTGCTAACCCACTGGAATGTCAGTGACCAGCCGATGCTCTGTCGAACAGCAGCCACACACGGACCAAAAGAAAGCCACACGCGCACACAGATAAAAAGAGGGGAACAGTAGCTGAACGAGATTTCCAAAATAAAAAAATGGATAGAAATGATAATATAATTCTGTTTTCCTTTTAATTTCGATTTTGGTGTTCCAAAAATAGAGATTCAGTTGAGGTTTGAAGTCCGATTCTGCTGTCGTCACTGTTCGTCGAGGTTTGGAATTACAGTCCATAGTTTCAGACGATTTTGATTGTTATCCCGATTTCAATTGGAGGTTGTTTGTTCGATTGGATGTTTGAATTCCAAAATCCATACCAAATGATTTCTTATACATTAAATGGAAACAATTTCAAGATCCTAGAGGTCTATGATGGCAAGGATTCCAACAGTGATTGTCCTTTGGTAAGTTTTTCATCATTTGAGCTACGAATGTATTAGAGAATTGTCTAACTTCTTAATCTGTTAAGTTTCCTTGGTTTGGTATTTGTTGTGACTGTCTGGATGATTGATTAAATTCTGTAGAATTTGCTTATCCGAAAAGTAGTTGTTCTTGTTTGTTTATCATAATCCGTATTTAGTTTTTATTGTTATTGATAATTTTGTGTTTAATTCACACCCGTTAATGCTTGGATTCATAAATTATGGTTGAATTTTTAGTTATGCTTGGTGCCTTGTTTGCATTCATGGTCCAGGAAGAAGATTGAAATTATATATCATAGATGTTTGTTCATGAGTCAAATTTGTAGGTGTTTTAATAAAATCTTGTACATAGTGTGAGAATTGTTTAATAAAAAAGGGGTATTTGGTATTCACCTAATTTAGAAGTTTCTAATGGCAGGGTTAGTAACACACTATTGATTAAAGAAAAGAACTTGGATTGAGTGGAATGAATTAATAAATTGTTGAAGAGGCAATTGTGAATAGAGGAGGCATTTTCTGTTTGCCTATTTAACCTAAGAAACATACAATAGGAAGGAAAAAGAAAAAAAAGGGAATCTGGGAGAGGGAGTTTAAGAGTTTAAAGGTATAGAAACAGAGACAAAAAGCAGGAACTGAAATTGGACTGTATCATTGAAACTATTTTTTTCCTTCTTTGACTCTCTGGCATTTTTCTTTCACTCTTTGAACTACTTTTGAGTCATTTTGGAGCTGGAATAGTCTGAATTAGGAGTAATAGTGGATTACTTTGAGTTATTTGGTTTGCCGGATCACTATCCTGTTGAAACGAAGTTGCTGATCTGCTGTTGTTTTGCTGTTGTATTCCTAAACTGCTGCTGATCTTCTTTCTCCCTCTTTGTTTCCAAATAACAGGTACACTTCTTTGTTTCCAATGATGTAACATCACATTTGGCATGAAAAAATGAAGCAGTTGTTTCAGTTCTAAATGTATATGACTGCCTGTATCTTGAGTCAGCATCACAATGTGTTGTTGTTCATTTCAGTTGTTGGAATTGTATAATTAAATCAAGATTATTTGTATTAATTTGAATTAATTAGGAACTTGTATTGGACATTTTATTTTTTTAGCAGTCAGATTTTCGAATGTTCTCAGTTTTGTTTAACATATGTTAACAAATTGGTTCTTTTGTTTTAAAGGTCCTAAGTACTTTCTCTTCCTTTTATAAAAGCTTTAATTGAGTAGATTTGTCATTTTGCTTACTGTTTAAAATTTTCTACCATGTAAATTACATTTCGTTTATTAGGGTATAAAAGAAGCTGATGGGATAATTTAAAAGATTTTTTTTTTTGAAAAGGAAGGTAAAGGTTTTTTTTTTAATCTTTATTGCAACTTTGTAACAGGAGTTAGCTATAAATTTGTACAATAAGAATCATTTTAGTGGTAGTACTTGTGTCAAAACTATAGTTTTTTTTATATACTGGAATTGTCGTTGATTATGATGTTATAGTGAGTAGTAATAAAGGGGAAAGTTTGGCTAGGGTGAGAAGAATTTGAAATCGATATATGGGAAAAGGAAGTAGCGAATTTTGGCTCTTTTCCCCAAAGATAATAAATACGTAGTCACTTTAGGCGCGTATGTTAATAATAATACCTCCCTAAATACGGGTGCACATTTATGTGACTCAAATTTAAATCTCAACGAAGTCGTAATGTCTCAACAACCACGGGTGCACTGGTGCGACGTGGTTCGAGATACATTTTCACAACGTTGTAATTCTTTTGTTAAAATAATAATAATAATAATAATAATAATAATAATAATAATAATAATAATAATAATAATAATAATAATAATAATAGTAATAAAAGTAGGCAAAAAGGGGCGGAAGCCCATCTGCCAACAGAAACAAAAAGGGCAAAAGTGGCTGCCCAATTCAAAGAAGCAAAAGCTTCAACAGAACAAAGAAAAAACCCAAAGAAAAAGAGGAGAGAAAGAAACAAGGAAAAGAGAAAGATGGAGAAAGAAGTGGGTGCAGTGTATTGGAGCCAGACAGCTCCTGGTCCCGCTTGGTCTAAACTCGAAATCTGGACCAAAATCCGATTACCCATTCACTCCCGGGTTCGGTTATGTAATTTATTTTGTAATCCGACCTCAATTTGAGGTCTAAATCCTAATTTCTCAAAAATCTCTAATTCTACCCAATCCCCCAAATATCTACCACGATAACACTAGATTTTAGGTAAAAACCTTGTGAAATATTATAAAAGATTGAAAGAAAATGGGTTAGAATCACTGACCAATGATTTGGAGAAGAAAGGGTCTTGAAAAAATCGCCCCTAAGGTTTTCTTGTTTTGAAAATTTGAAGACTGAGAGAAAATTCCGTTTTTCTAACTATTTGATATGTTGCATGTATCGCATTTGCGACCTGGGGTTCGCAAATGCGAACAAGTCTTTGCAAATGCGAAGACTTGCATATGTTGCCTTTGCAAAAGCGAACCAGTGTTCTCAAATGCAGACTACGAGGATCGCAAATGCGACCCAATACTTCGCAAATGCGCATGTCCATCCCCAACCCCACTGCTCGCAAATGCGAAGCTCGCATTTGCGAGCTAGACCTTGCAAATGCGAAGTCTATAGATCAGTTGCAACAGTAGCTATATTTTCTAAGTTCAAAAAATTTTATAGCCTATCTGAAACTCACCCGAGCCTTCAAGGCTCCAAACCAAACATGCACACATTTTAAAACATTATACGAACTTGCTCACACGATCAAATAGTCAAAATAATAACTAGAATTACGATTTTAGCACCAAATCAAATAAAAATCTCAAGAACACTTTGAAATTTTTATTTTTTGAACCGGATGTCCGAATAACGTCAAACCAACTTCGTTTCTCACCAAATTTTGCAGACATGACTTAAATATTATATTGAACCTGTACCAAACTCCAAAACTATTAAGAATCCGGTTTCAACAAGACCAAATATCAGTCAATTATTAAAATCATTAAACTTCCAAACTTTTAATTTTCATCAAAAATCTGTATCTCTAGGAACCTCGAAATTCAATTTCGGGGATATGCTCAGGTCCCAAATTACGATACGGACCTACCGGGACCGTCAAAATATGGATCCATGTTTGTTTGCTCAAAACGCTAACCGAAGTCAACTAAAATAAAGTTTTAAGGTAAAATTCTTATTTTTATCAGTTTTTAACGTATAAGCCTTCCGGAAGAACACGCGGACCGCACACGCAAATCGTAAAAGGCTAAAATAAGATATTTAAGGATTCAAAACATAGAATTGGGTTTCAAAACATGAGATGATCTATCGGGTCATCACAAAGCTTATCCAAGGATTTAAGTTATATATATGAATGCGTTGTCGGTGTAATTTTTTTATAGCAAGTTATTGGTTACCATTTTTATCACGTTACTATTAATTTTTATTGTAGAAATTTATCTATAATTACCTTTAAATAAATCTAACTGTGTGAATAATTTTTACATCTTGACGTAGAAGTTAAACTCATTTTGCATCCCCACGAATCCATCTATTGATGCAAATAAATAGGAATGGTGTTTGGATTGAAGATTTTTTCAGGGAAAGCATCTTCGGATACGATATTTATTCTATTCTTCTAGGTTTTAGTATATAACCTTCCTCTTTCGGCTCAAGCGACATATACATGTATTAGTATACATTCGTTTGAATCGACTTACTTCAAATTTTGAACTGAATTTAAACTCTAAATTCGTCTCCCCGCCTATAAATCCAAAGTCTAATTTAGAAAAATGCAAAGGATTGCATGTAGTGCATATTTTTTTTTTAGAAGATAGAGCAACGTTTAGCCACACAAAAAATTGAAATAGACCGTTCGAATGAAACCAAAAGGCAAAAGTTGTGAATAATGCATTTCTGTTGCTAGTGCTGGTTTACTAAGAGACCAATATCTTTCCTGATTAGGACTACTTTTAATAACTTTTCTAGAACAAATCAATGGAATACATTTTGTCGAATTAGAAAGTTTATGGGCCCAAAAATATATATGGATTGGACAACTTTCATATGCTATTGCCAAGTACACTTGCACTCTATATATATTCCTACTTTTGTCAATTGAAGCTTGAAGGACATGAACGATAATAATTATTTACTCTTTTTTTATTTAATACTATAAACTATACATTGATTATACATATATTATATCATAGGGGTGTGCATTCGATTTATCGATTCAATTTTGGCCCTTACCGATTATCAATTTGTACATATGCTTATCGTTATCGTTTCAATAAAGTTTCGATTTTTTCAATTTCGATTTATCGATTTTTGGGGTTTATCGATTCGGTTATCGATTACACCAATAAATAAATTTGCGGGATTCCACGGAAAGTATATCGCTATAAATACGCCTAACTATTATGGACCAAAAGAAGCTAAAATAAGACGAATACCGTTTATAACATAAAAATTATGTCAACAAGCACATGCAACAGAACTAAAGTAAGGGATCAAATGTATGCCACAATCACTCCAACAGTATAAAAAAACATCATCACGGCTAATTCTGTTTTCCATTAATTTGAACTTCATTCCCTTGAACTTTAAATATGACCATTCTTTAAATGTAGTAGATGAAATAATAGGGTTAAGGACTTATGGTAAAGGAAAGAGTATTATAGAATAAGGGTAAAAGAAAAAAATAAAAAATTATAATATTTTTTTAAGTATTTCTTATCGGTTTATCGATACACCGATAACTTAAGAGGACAAAATTGAAAACAAAATCAATAACTCGATAAGGAAAATTTGGAAATCGAAATCGACAAATCGATAAACCGATAACAATTTTGATTCGATTTATCGATAAACCGATTCGAATGTAAACCTATATATATATATATATATATACTTGTTAGTTTTAATTTAAGCGGTTAGATAGGCAGTTACTTAGCTTAATTTTTCATTGTTTTTACTCATGATATACACTAATTCTGATAATCGTAAGCAAATAATAAGTGAACAATGGATTTAAATAAAGTTTTTTTTGCTCATTTTGAGCAGAATTATTTATTCTAATGTAATTTTAATTCGTTTATATAGCCAAGCATCACTTAATTAGACTAATTTATTTTTGCAAATTATGAAGTTGATACCATTTCTGCAGCCAAGAGCAAAAGTTCTCTTTTAGTTTTTCATTCGGTGTCTGATACTCGTATTGAGGTCGGATAAAAATTAGATTCGCGTCGGGAAGTCTCACATTGGAAGGTAAATTGCTCCCAAATAAAGATGATTTTATATAAGCTACTCAAGCCCGAAATCTCTGGTTAAGGATGAAGGATAACTTACCATTTCCACCAACTCTCATTAGTCTAAGAGAAAAGGTTGAGCTACTTCTCTGTTTACTTGTTTTTTTTTTTCCTTGAGCTAAGATGCAATATTTCTTATTCCATGTTTACTGGAATTAAAAAAATAAAAGCCACAAGTAGAATAAAGCAATATTTGAAAAAGATATTTTTATGACAGGTCTATTATAGTAACACCGTTCTAATACGATTATGAATACGTGAATCGTAATTAAATTTCTGAAAAGGATAAGTTATTTCCATCACTGCCAAGTGCCAATACAATAACATAAAATACCAAGTTCTTGTCAATTTCATATATTATTGGTGTTTAATGGATATGGCTGTGAACGCTTCATTTTCTTGTCAATTGTCATTTGTTCAGGAGCAGTCAGACTCACTATTTACTTTTTAGCCATTATATATGGATTAGATATAATTATATACATATTAGATATGAATTATACGTATATTAAATAACAACCAATATATAATCAGTGTATATGATTAAAAAAAATAACCAACGAATATAACCAGTTAATTTATAAAGATCCCTTATTTTTAGTTTAAGTGGATGCGCAAGCTAGGGGGGTCAATGGTTCGGTTCGAACGGTTATTTTATTAAATTTATGTCATACCATTTTTCGGTTATTCTATTATATATAACTAAAATTAGAATTTTCGAAACCGCCTCAATCACGTTGGTTTCTCTTCGGTATTGGTACGGTTTGGTTAATTTTTATTTTTTTAAAATATTATGTAAAATTACCAGTAAAAGTAGGATGCAATAACATACGTTCTTTTATTGGATTTAGCAAAACTCTCTAGACATTTTTACTGTCTAAAGGGTGATGAATTTAAAAAAAATGGCTAGATTATAGATCCATCAACTATTCTACAACAACGTAAAAGAAATCAAACAAAGACAAAGAAAATATAAATCACACGAGTTGAAAGTTATTTCAAGATGGGACTCAAGAATAAAGTCTATAGAAGATGAAATATTCAAAAAGATGTATCTAAATTATATGAAAGGATACATATATAATATATTGTAGTTTGCTACTCATAATTGTTAGTTTGTATCTTGTTAATAATGATACTTGAAATAACTTAGTTTAAGTAGATATAGCATAATAGGTTTTAGAAATTAGTATTTCGAGTTTAATTACTTGTTGGCTTGTAATAATGTTCATAATTCCATGGCCCAAAGAAAATTTAATGCATTATTATTTTTAAATTTACCAAATAAATATATTTTCCACATGTAAAATTTATTCGGTACGATTTGGTATTTTTTTTTAATTTTTTTTTTATAAAATAAAAAGCCTATCCTAATTATCGGTGTAGTTATAGATTATATAAAAACTTATGCTTTTTTTAAAAATCCTAAAAATCGATTCGATATAGTATGGTTCGATCGGTTTAGTCGGTTTTCGAATATTCACTTACACCCCTTGGGTGAGCAACTAGCTATCAAGAGGTGCAATTTGGGGGAAGACAAAGTGGGCATTAAGACTAGTCGTCTTTTAGACCATGGGCCTTTGATTTGGGCCAAGACCAAGTGGGCACTAAGACTAGTAGTTGTTTAGACCATGGGCGTGTAGATAGCTGGTTAACTGCAATGACCAAGGCATGTGTTTTGCTGTTTTTAATGAGAAAAAATGACATCATATGACAGCACACAAGAGGATTTCCAAATTTATAGCCTATTATTACGTTTGGCAAATGCATTCATAAATAATTAGCACTATATAGTCAAATCCTAAAATAACTACACTCTTACCTATTTTCTCTCATGTTTCCTGGCCTCTCCCTCCATTTTCCCCGTCTTTCTTATTTAAAAGACAACACGTTCAGATAAGTTAGTTGTACGAGGACAAATCGGACGCAAAATAAGGCTAGTCTGTATGTACGCGTGGCCGGTCCGGATGAAGTGTAGGACGGGGACGCCCCCTCATGAGGACGACGACATTCGGAGACGTCCTCCCTTATGGCCGTACGCCAAGAGAGATACAGTCCCGCCCCTAAATGTCGAGTCGGCGGACCTGTCTAGGTGGACGTCCCCAATCTCTCCCTTCTCATATTTCTGCTATACTTGTAATACCTTAGTGGCGATGTAATAATTGGGCGAGGAGACCTCTCCCCTATATAAAGAAGGGTCTCCCCCCATTTGTAAGGACCAATCATTAATAATATAACTCCCTCTCTCTATATCACTCTTCTCTCTATTATCAACACTTCTACTGCTCATTTGTTCTTGATACTTGATTAAATTTGATTATCTTCTTATAAAGATAATCTGTATATATCAACCCGACGATCAATCTTTAATATATATTACCATTGATTCTGATTGTCCATTTATTTACATTGATTGATTTGTTCAAAGGTATTCAACAACTTTTGAGTAAAATAATTTAGCGCCGTCTGTGGGGATTTCGAGAATCAAACTCGTAGTATACATTCGCAAGATCCGATCATCGGAAAAAGTTTCGAAGTGGATGAAAGTAACACGCGACCCAAGGTTGTGGCAGAAGTTACCACAAACCTCCCTCAGTGCCATGAACGAGGCTGGTGGAAGCACAACTATCAACGTTACTCCGTTTGCCGCGCCTAAAGCAGAAACCTCCCCCACCCCGCAGGAAAGGGACTCCAATCCAAAAGAGGCACCTCCAGCGGTCAGAAGGCTACTGGAGGAATGGCCTGACTAGCACCTTGAGCAGCTTGATGGAAAAGCCACCGCAAGGTTGCGAAAACACCGCTCCGGCAACAAGCAACACCACCGCGATAGACGAACAGGAAGAAACGCCGACCAACGGCCAACTTCTCAAGACGCAGACACACAACGACACACTGGCCTCCATCCTTAGAAAAGTGAAGGAAATGGAGGGCGAAAACCAGGTCCTCCGCGAACAGATGAAGGAGCACCAAGACAGGGTTGATAAGATTCCCGGGGCGCCTAAACTACTACCCAAATGGGATGTAGGAAGGTTTGTGGAACAACCCTACTCCGAAGAAGCGGCGCCCTACACCATCCTGAAAACCTTCAAGATGCCCCCATACCTGAAGGTGTACGACGGAACCACCGATCCCAAGGATCACCTCATCCACTACGTCAATGCAGTAAAAGGTAACGACTTGTCTAAAGAACAGGTACCGTCAGTACTGCTGAAGAAGTTCGGCGAAACGCTGACCGGAGGAGCGCTGACCTGGTTCTCCCAACTACCAGCCAAAGCGATCTCAACCTTCGAGGAAATGGCGGATAAGTTCGTCACCGCTCATGCCGGTGCTAAGAAAGCAGAAGCAAAGGTGAACGACATCTTCGCCGTCAGACAGACCACGGGCGAGGGCCTCAGAGACTTCCTCGCCAGGTTCAACAGGGTAAGAACGAGCCTACCGAACGTGTCAGAAGGCATGGCGGTAGCGGCCTTCCAGAACGGACTCAGCAGGGACGGCTCCAGAGCTACCAAAAAATTGCTATGCCGGCTCATGAAGTATCCCCCCATAACCTGGGACGAGATCCACAAATGCTTACTGCGCCGAGGTGCGGGCAGACGAAGAGGATCTTAACGGGCCAACCCGGCGGCTGGCTGCCATGCACCCGGACGCAAGGAGAGATCGACGGCACGAGGGACGCCGGCAACTCCCTCCTTGCCCCAGCAATGAACGACACCAGCCCTACAAGATCTTTGCTTCCGCCCCCGCGTCATACAGACGCCGTGCAGCGTCACGTCGCCCCACTCAGAAATGATCGAGGTACGCCCCTCTACTTTCTTCACATAACTTTTGTGTTTCACCCTCAGAAGTGGTGTACGCACTGGAGAAGCTCGGCACTAAGGTGCAGTGGCCCTAAAAGATGAAATCAGACCCAACCACGAGGAAATCCAATGTCCTGTGCGAGTTCCATCAGGAACGAGGGCACCGGACCGAAGATTGTATCGGTCTATGGCAGGAAGTCGTCAAAATGCTCAACCAGGGCTACCTGAAGGAGCTGCTCAGCGACAAGGGGAAAGCTAATTTTGCGCACGGACGGGAGCACTCCAGGGGACCCCCAAAGCCGCCCTCTCCGACACGTACGGTAAATATGATCGTCGGAGAGAGGGATGACGCCACCATCAACCACGTCAAATTCACCAACACCCACCGACTGAAGAGAACCATCTCCCACGAACGGTACGATGACCTCGAAGAGAGTATCACCTTCGATAAGTCTGACACCGACGGTTTGTGTTTCTCTCACTATGATGCTTTAGTTATTACCCTGCGTATCATTGATACCGATGTCAGGAGAGTCATTATTGATGACGGAAGTGACGCCTGCATCATTCATCCGAGAGTCCTCGCACAGACGGGACTCGAGGATAGAATCACTCCCAGGTGCATAACTCTAACCGGTTTTAACAATGCAGTAGAGCATCAGGAGAAATGACCCTGCTCGTACTTGCGGGAGGTGTCACCCTGGAAATAACCTTCCATGTGATGAACTAGGAGGCGGCCTACAACGTCATCATTGGACGCCCATGGATACACGCCATGCGATCGGTCCCGTCAAGCCTGTACCAAGTGATCAAATTCCCTACCTCATGGGGAATATTCAGCATCAAAGGGGAGCCACGCACAGCGCAGGAATGTTACAAAATAACTCAAGATTGCGCTCACACCAGACAACTAAGCGGGGCGAGCGCGCAGGCATAGCAATCAACCATGTCGGGGACCCAAGCGGACCCGACAGTCGATGCCATAAGAGATCTAGACAACGTAGAAGCCTGCAATACTACGGCCGAGAGCTCGACCCGGTTTAGCTAGACCAGAACGACTCTGAGAAGAAGGCCTACATCGGTCATGGGCTCGTAAACCCGGGTAAGTACCATGAATTTCTGACTAAACATGCAGATACGTTTGCTTTTTCCCATGCAGACATGCCAGGGATCTCGCCGGATATCGCCACGCACCGGCTCAACGTGGATCCATTACATCCACCAGTAAAACAAGGCATGAGAAAATTCAATGCCGCCATCAACGAGGCAGTCTGCAAAGAAGTAGACAAACTGCTAGCCAACTGCTCTGTCAATGAGTTAAAATATCCAGAATGGGTCGCCAATGTGGTGATGGTAAAAAAGAAGAACGGAAAATGGAGGATGTGCATAGACTTCATCGACTTGTCCTAAGATTTCCTTCCCCATCCCTTACATCGATCAGACATGAACTACTAAGTTTCTTGGACGCATACTCTAGCTATATCCAAATCCTGATGGCCGAGGAAGATCAAAAAAAACCACCTTCATCACCCACCAAGGTACCTACTACTACAGGGTGATGCCCTTCGGGCTGAAGAACGCGGGGGCCACTTACCAGAGGTTGGTCACTAAGATGTTCAATAAACAACTCGGGAAGACCATGGAGGTTTATATCGATGACATGCTAGTTAAATCGGCAAAGAAGGAGGATCATATCGATCACTTGCAAGAGGCTTTCGAAATATTGAACAATTACGGGATGAAGCTGAACCCCGAAAAATGCACTTTTGGCGTGGCATCCGGGAAATTCCTCGGTTTCCTTGTATCACAGAGAGGAATAGAGGTCAACCCCGACCAGATTAAGGCGATTGCCTCGATACCTGAAGCACTTACCAACAAGAAACAAGTTCAGAAGTTGACAGGCCAAATAACCGCCCTATCTCGCTTCATCTCCCGATCGTCAGACAGGTGCCATAAATTCTTCAATGTATTGAGAAAAGATAACGGCTTCCACTGGAGTGACGAGTGCGTTAAGGCCCTCCAAGAGTTGAAAACGTACCTGACATCCCCACCACTGTTGGCAAAGGCGGAACCAAACGAGCCCCTATTGATATATCTGGTCGTCTCCGAGGTTGCTGTCAGCGCAGTTCTCATCCGCGAACAAAAAGGTACGCAATCACTAATCTATTACATTAGTAAGACTCTAGTGGACGCCGAGACTCGGTACCCACACCTCGAGAAGGTGGAATTGGCATTGGTCACGGCTTCCCGAAAGCTGAGACCTTACTTCCAATGCCACCCCATCCGAGTAGTAACCACCTTCCCTCTAAGAAGCATCCTACACAAGCCCGAACTGTCGGACTGTCTCGCCAGATGGGCTATAGAACTCAGCGAGCACGATATCACCTATATCCCCAGAACCGCCATCAAATCGCATGTCCTCGCCGACTTCATAGCCGACTTTAGCGCTGGCATCTTGCCTGAGGCTGAGACGGAGGCCCTGCAAACGGCCCCTAACATGGACCACTGGTTACTCCACACCGATGGGGCCGCGAACGCCTCTGGATCGGGACTCGTTCTCGAGGTCCCCACGGGCGAGGTCATCCGCTAGTCCATACGATGTCCCGAGATGACTAACAATGAAGAAGAGTACGAAGCTGTTATTGCAGGTTTGAAATTAGCCGCCAGATACGGGGGCCGCCGACTGATCTTGCATTGCGACTCACAACTTGTGGTCAATCAAGTCGTCGGGGCTTATCAGATCAAGGAGAAAAGGTTACATAAATATCGAGTCGAGGTCTGTAAACTGATGGCACAATTCGACGAGTGTCGCTTCGAACAAGTTCATAGGGTACATAATGCCGAAGCCGACGGGCTGGCTAAACTGGCCGCAGCGGCCACTAACCTGAACAAAGAGAGCACTGTCACCCTCATGCGCTCCGCTATTAACCACAGCGAGGTATTCTCTCTGCACCTAACTTGCAACTGGCACAATTAGTTTATGTCATACTTGCAGGAAGGGGACCTACCACACGACAAAAAAGAAGATAGAAAGCTTCGCACACAGGTAGCAAGATAATGCCTGATGAACGATGATCTCTACAAAAGAACTTTTGGAGGACCCCTGGCCAAGTGCCTAGGACCAAACCAGACGACTCCGGTATAGGAAGAGGTCCATGAGGGTCATTGCGGCGCCCATACGGGAAATCGAGCACTCGTACGGTGCCTGATACGGGCCGGTTACTATTGGCCCACCATGAAAAAGGACGCGGCAGACTACGTTCGACGATGCGAAAAATGCCAAAGGTTCGCCCCCATGATACATCAGCCGGGGGAACCCCTCCACGCAGTCACTTCCCCATGGCCCTTCATCAAATGGGGAATGGACATAGTCGGACCGCTACCCGCCGGACGAGGAAAGGTACGCTTTTTATTAGTTTTAATTGACTATTTTTCTAAGTGGGTAGAAGCAGGTGCCTACGCCCAAATTCGCGAGCAAGAAGTCATAGCATTCATCTGGAAAAACATCATATGCCACTTCGGCATTCCCAAAGAGATAACGTGTGACAGCGGACGACAGTTCTTAGGACAAAAGACAACCGACTTTTTCGACAAATCACACATTAAAAGAATACTCTCAACGCCATATAACCCAGCCGCCAACGGCTAAGCGGAATCATCCAATAGGACCATATTAAACATTCTTAAGAAGAAACTTGAAGACGCCAAGGGATTGTGGCCTGAGCTGCTACCAGAAGTATTATGGGCATATAGAACCGCCCCCAAATCCTCCACATAAGAGACTCCCTACTCATTAGTCTACGGAACCGACGCCGTCATACCAGTTGAAGTTGGCGAATCGAGTCTCAGATACTCACACATAAGCGGAGATGAGAACGACACAAGCCGACTACAAGACTTGGACGAGGCCGAAGAAAGAAGAGAAATGGCCCACATCATGTTAGTGGCGCAGAAACAGCAGGTCGAGAGATACTACAACAAAAGGACAAAAATTCGTCCACTCAAGATAGGCGACTACGTGCTAAAAGCCAAAATACTGGCATCCAAAGATCCCAACGAGGGGAAGTTGGGTACCAATTGGTACGGACCCTACAAAATCATCGCAGCAGCAGATAAGGGCTCATTCAAGCTGGAGACCATGGATGGAAAGATACTCCAAAACAACTGGAATATCTCACACCTCAAGCGTTTCCACTTCTAAGAGGCACCCCCCAAGCCGTACTCTTTTTACCCTCCGCCGGGTTTTGTCCAAGTTGGGTTTTCCCGGAGAGGTTTTTAATGAGGCGACGAAGGAGATGTCCGGAATCGCTTGCAAGATTATTCTGATGCGCCAAGCGTACCATCCGGCACGAATAGCACATCACAGGGACTAGGGCTACGACCATAATAAATGAAAGGCTATGGCCATAATGTAACGTATGAAAGGCTACGGCCATCTCCAATGAATGAAAGGCTACGACCATGATGTATGAAAGGCTACGGCCATCTCCAACGAATGAAAGGCTACGACCATAGTGCATGAAAGGCTACGGCCATCTCCAATGAATGAAAGGCTACGGCCATGATGTATGAAAGGCTACAGCCATCTCCAACGAATGAAAGGCTACGGCCATAGTGCATGAAAGGCTACGGCCATAGTGCATGAAAGGCTACGGCCATCTCCAACGAATGAAAGGCTACGACCAAAGTGCATGAAAGGCTATGGCCATCTCCAATGAATGAAAGGCCACGGCCATCCCCGATGAATGAAAGGCTACGGTCATCCGCCATAATGCAGGAAAGGCTACGGCCTCCTCCAGTCGAAACAAAAGGCTAAGGCCTAAACATCTAAAGGAGAGGGCTACGGCCTCCTCCAAGTGAAACACAAGGCTAAGGCCTAAACATCTAAAGGAGAAGGCTACGGCCTCCTCCAGGTGAAACGAAAGGCTAAGGCCTAAACATCTAAAGGAGAGGGCTACGGCCTCCTCCAGGTGAAACACAAGGGTAAGGCGTAAACATCTAAAGGAGAAGGCTACGGCCTCTTCTAGGTGAAACAAATGGCTAAGGCCTAAACATCTAAAGGAGAAGGCTACGGCCTCCTCCAGGTGAAGCAAAAGCCTAAGGCACAAACAACTAAAGGAGAGGGTCACGGCCCCCTCCAGTTGAAACGAAAGCCTAAGGCATTAGCAACTAAAAGATAATGGTACGACCTCTCCGAGGCAAAATGAAAGGTCGAGAGGACGGCCGCGCAAGATGTGTAAGCCCGACCTCGCCCAAACTGGGACTCAGGCTAAGTGCCCTCGATGTCAAAGTATGGGTTCGCCCCCGTTCAAAGGTGGATTCAGGCAAAGAGCCTTCGCCATACGAATTAAAGGTTAAGGTCGATTCCGACAATGCAAAAAAAAAGGACTTGAGACATTAATCAAAAGGAAACCTTTATTAATATATCAATCGCACATTTACAAAGGAATAAAGGTTACAAACTACAAAACAAAACCTACTCAACCATTGAGGCCGCCACCGTCTCCTGTAGCCCCATCGGCGCCGTCCTTGCCGTCATCCCGCCATATCCTCTCAATCCAGGACCCGGTACCCAGCTGGTCCGCATCGATAAAGGAGCCCCCCGTCTGGACCGGAGAGTCAGGGTCGTAGCCACAGGCTTTACGAGCCACCCTAACCAGCTGGCGCTGCTCATCAACCTCTGCCTCGCTAGCCCTGCCAGCGGCGTGAAGCTCCTCGAACACAGTCCGCCTCGCCTCAGCGTATACCTACATGTCCTGGGCTTCGTGAGGCACGTCTCCAACTGGGCCAACGACCTCCGCTTGACGAGCAACTACCGCTTGGGCCGAAACTGCTTGAAGCTTGGTCGATAAGGCGTCGACTTTGGCGCATAGCTCACCCGCCTCCATTATTGCTACGCGGCCCAGATCCAGCTCCCCCTCCTGCTGTTGGAGAAGACTCTCTAGCTTAGCGTTCCGAGCCACTGCAGTCAGCAGGTCGGCATCCGCCTTTACAATTTGGGTCGTCTGCTTGTGCAGTTGTTCCTCCAGTGACTATACGCTCTCTCGGAGGAGGCGGAAATTTGGATCTCGGGAGAAGTAGTCCGCGAGTACCTCGTGTTTCTCGCGGACCTCCTTGTACTTCTTCGATGCCTTCCGAAGGGTAGTTATTTTCTTTCGATCCCTTCGGCTCCGCTCGACCTCCAGAATAAGGGTCTACAAAAAAGGAGAGAGAAGAAAAGTTAAAACCTCAAAACAAAACAAAAGCAAAACGAACAATATGTCAAGTCATACCTGCAGAGCAGCACCGGCTACTCGACGAGACAAGTCTTTGTCGCTCACCATTTTCAGCAACTCCGCTTTGGCAGCCCCGCATAATAGGGACATATCCGTCGCGGCCTGCTCGCTCTCCAGCAACAGGTTATAACCTATGGGAATCATTATTCGACGGCTATGACCCGTCTCCATTGTGCTCACTCGGGCATACTCCCGTTGCGGCACGTCAGCTGGATCAGGGCCCGCCTCGATACCTCCCGACAGCGGCACGACCGCTGGATCAGGGGCCGCCTCGACATCATCCGACAGCGGCACGTCCGCGGGCTCGGAGGTCGGCTCAACGGCAATTACCCCCACGTCTATGGTCTTATCTGTGACAGCTGGTACGCTTTAGCCCTCAGCGCATGGAGGAGTAGCATCCACCTCGGCCGCACTCAAAAGCACGACCCTCACTGGTCGAATGGCATCGCCCAGCAAGACCGGCCTCGATTCAGGACGGCGAGTTACCGCCTTCCTTTGTTCCACGACCACTCCCTTCCCAAGGAGCAGTCTGCGCCTCTTCCGCTCCGCCGGTTCATCATCCGCCGGAGCGCCCTCTTCAACAGCGAGGGACGAGGGTCCTATGTTCGCCCCGAATGCCTGGTCAATAACCGGGTCGGGCGTGGAATGGGAAGGTCTGGGAATGTCAACTAAAAGAGATTCCCGGATGGCACGGGCAAGCTCCGGGTTGGCGACCTCGGCAACTCCGTCGCCGGATGCAACTACGTCGGCCCGGCCCTCCTCGGGCTGGGCGACTTCAAGGAGACCCTGACTTACGGAGACCACGAGCTCGACTTCCGACGGGGTGGAACTGGTGTCACGATGTCTCCGTCTCCGCGTCACATTCCGAGCTACAGAAAAATAAAACAAAATGTCAGTTGTGGCGACGCCTAAAATAAAGAAAGGAGCCGGTAAGTCGAAACCTTACTTGGAAGGCCGTATTTCAGAGAGAAAGCAGCCCACGTCCTGCATTCTTTGGTGTAGGGGATCAACTGCCTCACCCACGCCCTTATGTCGGGGACAGGTTGAGGCGTGCGCGTCCCCACTACGTGCAAAAAGAAATGAAAAGTGTTAGAGTCTGAAAAACGGCGTAACGACGAGCAAGATACAAAGATGCTGAAGGTATAAGTCAATACTTACAGTTATCATTCCACACCTCCGGAAAATCGGTCGCGTCCGCCACCAAATCCGAGGTACGGATATAGAAATATTTCACCCAGAACTGGCGGTTGGGCTTATCGTCCGCCTCGACGACTAAGCCCTTTGTTCCGCGATTCTTCAGCTGCAGCATCTTGCCCCTCATATAGCCGGGACTGAACATCTGCAGTAGATGGTGGATGGAGACGTCCATGCCAGCCCTCCCCGCATACGTCATCAAGATCCGGCAGATCTTCCACGTATACGAAATAAGATGGGCCGGGCCGGGCAGATGTTGTAGAATCGGCATAGTGCCTCCGCCGAAGGCTAAATGGGAAGTCCGCACCCTATTATGAAGGGGTACTCGTGGATGGCGCAGAACCCCGGCCGGTGAACGTAGAACAGGTCCCTCCCGGCCATACGTATCTCCACCACCTCCGCCACATGGCAGGACACCCTGAGGTCATGAAGTTGGCCCATAGTGTACGTGGACCACTCCCATACAGAGGACTCCGCCAGCGTGGAGAAATCCCTCCTAACACTTAGATCACGAGGAAGGAGGTTTTCTTCCTTTAAAGGGACAAGAGGTTTTTTGACCTTCTTGCTACCCTTCGACCGCCGGGAAGCCCCGGAACCAGTCTCATCCTCTTCTGGTTCCCAACGACGGTTACCTTTAGCCATTTTTATGTCTTCGGAGGTATTAACTGAATACTCTAAGGAAATGGTAGCAAGGATGCAAAGAACAAAGGGATGGAATGCAGGATATGTGAAAATGAAAAGTTAAGAGACAAGGGATTTTTGATGATCTAAAAGAGGGGATAGTATTGAAACTGTCCTCTATTTATAATAAGCTACTGCGCGAAATTCGAAGGGTTTTTGCACCGGAAAAGAGGCGGGAAACCGAAACGTCAAATCAACTTTATGACCAGCATTGAAAACAACAGTAATTATGGTGCACACCGTCAGCAGGCGATGGTTCGGAAGAACGTGCCACGTACGCACATGTGCACAAGACCCAACGTGGGCTGGATCTATCCGCCCATTGCAGATACGGCCCGGGCACATCTCCAATAGGCCTATGGACTATATGTATGAGGACAAATCGGACGCAAAATAAGGCTAGTCTGTATGTACGCGTGGCCGGTCCGGATGAAGTGCAGGACGGGGACGCCTCCTCATGAGGACGACGACATTCGGAGACGTCCTCCCTTATGGCCGTACGCCAAGAGGGATATAGTCCCGCCCCTAAATGTCGAGTCAGCGGATCTGTCTAGGTGGACGTCCCCAATTTTCCCCTTCTCATATTTCCGTTATACTTGTAATACCTTTGTGGCGATGTAATAGTTGGGCGAGGGGACCTCTTCCCTATATAAAGAAGGGTCTCCCCCCATTTGTAAGGACCGACCATTAATAATGTAACTTTCTCTCTCTATGTCATTCTTCTCTCTATTATCATCACTTCTACTACTCATTTGTTCTTGATACTTTGATTAAATTTGATTATCTTCTTATAAAGATAATCTGTATATATCAACCCGACGATCAATCTTCAATATATTACCATTAATTCCGATTGTCCCTTTATTTACATTGACTAATTTGTTCAAAGGTATTCAACAACTTTTGAGTAAAACATTAGTAAAAGTGAAAAACCTAAAAATATAGTTGGGGTTGTTCCGTCAACTATTTAAACATAAGAGGCACAATTGTCGTTACTGCCTTTGCAATAGGGAATATTCTCAAAGCTTTGGCAGTTGCAGCTTTCACTCCCTACCAAATGGTTAACTTCATTAAAATATGTTATAGAGCGAAAACATAAAGAAATAAGGATTTTCAGCAGCACTGCAACTCACCAGAAAATGGGACCCTATGCAGCCTAAATCTTGGGAACCACCACTTCCATACTCTCTTCAATCTTCAGCCAAGATCATAGTTCCTAAATCTTGGGAACCACCACTTCCATACTCTCTTCAATCTTCAGCCAAGATCATAGTTGTCTTGTGCAGCAGTCTTGTATTCCAGAAAATACAATTTTTTTTTTTGTAAACAAAAATAATACTAATAATAATTAAGTTGTGTGTACAGAGGAGTGATGCATATATGGCATCCTATTACAAACCATAGAACTAGTAGTAGTTATAATTACATATGTCATGGAATTCTTAGTCGAATTATCATCATGACAGACATTGATACTAAATTGACTAACTGGCCTATCAGCTTCAAAACATAACGCAACAAAAAGAGGAACTGTTTCCAAAATTATAGGCCTAGTATTTCTTGCAAAAAGATGTCCCTTCTTAGCTAGTTGATCAGCCACCATATTTTTCCCTCTGCTCCCTCCGAATAAGGGTCGGGTCAAAAACACTTATCTAGTCGTTCTTTGTCTGAAAACTCTTTGTGTTTTCAGTCAAAGAGGGGCAGCTGTAAACGCGTGATTTTTGACCCTCCCCGAGATTTTTTATATTTTTCAGCGTAAAATATTTAGTTTAGTTTTAATATAGCTATTTTAACTAAATTTGACTCTTTTACTTTATTTTTACCTTAAAATGAAAAATAACAAAATATAGCTTTATTAATGTTTCGTAGTCATTTTTAAACTTGAAAAATACAAAAAATAGTACTTTATATTTTTTATCTTTTTATAAAAACGAAAATAATAAAAAAAATTATTTTATTAGTGTTTCGTAGTCATTTTAAACTTGAAAAATACAAAAATAGTACTTTATATTTTATCTTTTTAGAAAAACGAAAATAATAAAAAATAGTTTCATTAATATTTTGTAGTTATTTTAAACTTGAAAAATATAAAAAAAAAATAGTTTTATTTTAATTATGAGTATTATAGTTATTTTGACTACCTAGGATTAATTAAATAACACCATTCTCGGTTCCGGGCGACGAATAATATTCGGGTTCAAACTACCCGGTTTTATAATTTTCGGACCTAGCCCATAATAATCCGAGTCCACCACACGTGGGGGACACACATGGGGGACACGGACAGAACACGAGGAAGACCCATCACTCTTGGGTACCCAACCCCACATGAGACCCATCATTTTTGGTCTTGATATTTTTGAAATACAACATAATATATATCACACACATGCACTACAATAGGGGGGAGTCTTAAAAAGTTCACGATAGAGGAGCAAAGTTCAGTCTTCAGTGAGGACTTGGCCAATGTTATTACAGATAAACAATGATACGCTCTTTGTCAAGTCGCGCATCAAAGAGAATACTCTCTTCTGTTATTCCTTGCTATGGAAATGCTTTTTCTTTCTCTATGGTCTTAAGACAACCATACAGAAGTTCAACTCTGCGACAACTATTTTATAAGTCACAACGAAATGCTATTCCTTGTGATTTCTTGAAATGGGGTTCGCTTGGTTCCATTAGGACATCAAAATTTGCTTCTGGCTTCAGCCCGTTGAAGCCAAAGCCCTTGGACTCTATTATCGACATGGAGAGGGCGAAAAACAAATCAGCTGAAGAACTTGCCGACGTTTGGGATGATTATCACTTGGGAAGAGGTCATATTGCAGCATCAATGAAAGCTAAGTTATATAAGCTCTTCGAGCAAAGATCTTCAAGTTGCCGATATTTTGTGATTCCACTGTGGAGGGGAAGTGGTTACACAACCATGTTTGTGCAAGTGCAGGCGCCACACATGCTTATCACATGCCTTGAAGATTACAAGGCAAGAGGAACTCAAGCTTCTCCATACTTCACAGTTTCTTACTACACCGAATTTGCTGAAAGCAAGGATCTGGTTCTTGTTCGAGGGGACATTGTCTTTACTAGCAAGCTCACCGACTCGGAGGCAAAATGGCTTTTGGAGACTGCACAATCTTTTTACTTGAATGATGTCAGGTACAAACTAGTGGAGCGTTTCAATAGAGAAACGAGGGAATTCGAGTTCAAAGATGTTTTACAAACTTTGGAGATGGTTGCTTCATCCTCTCCGGAGGTTAAAAAAAAAGGGCAAAAATGCTAGCAACGAACCCTTACCCGCCTCCCGTCGCTCGCCGGCCAGCAACCACCAGACGAGACCCAGTCTCGTCGACAACCCTTCCCCCGACGTCCCCAGCCTCCCTTACGTCCAAACGACGCACAGTCCAAGCCCGTCGCCCACTAGCGAACCACCAGCTCTGTTCGGTCATCTCTTCATTTTGATTCGAGTTACAACTTAAGTCGAGGTCGTCGTTTGATTCGAGTTCTGTCCGGAGAGGTCGAGGTTTGAGATCGTCATAAAAGGTTCGTTTTCTCGTTGTATACGTTGAAAATATGCAAAAAATAAAGGTGCATGTTCTTTTCCGATATTGTTCTTCTCGTTAATATTTTGGATCGTTTCGCATTTGATTTAGTTTCGTATGATTCAGATTATTTTTGTAAATATATGATTCTATTGAACATGCAATTTCACAATTAATGGTGGTCTTGTAGTGTCGAAATTAGCTAATGAAAATAACTAATCCTTCACATGCTCTCCAACTAGTTATGCTTCCGTTGTTTATGTAGTTGCTCGTCGTAGTCTTGAATTTGCTCACTTAGTTATCTACTCGTACGTTTACTCGAATTGGTTATAGTTGAGCATGATTTTGTCACCTTATCGAAGTTGGTTCCTTATTCCTCAACCGAACGGCGGAATTAGATTAAAGGAATCGGGGGTGTATTTCATGTGACCCGACTCCAATTTTTGAACAAGGTTAAATAAAGCGTGTCATGGACCACGGGCGCATTTCATGTAGCGTGGTTTGCAACATGTTCTAAATAATCTCGAATTAATTCTTAAATGAATATAGCGGAATATAGTTCTCTTTTAAATCAGAATTAGAGGTGTGCCTCGCCTAACAAAATTATACAAATTGCGGGGCCCTCATAAATGTATATATATAAAAATACTTAGACTTCGGGATCAACCGTATAGCGAATTTTACGGTGTTCTCCAAAGATAATAAATGCGTAGTTGCTTTAATCACGTATTCTAATACTACCTTCTCAAATACGGGTGCACATTTATGTGACCCAAATCTAAATCTCAACGAAGTCGAAACGTGTCAAAAGCCACGGGTGCACTGGTGCAACGTGGTTCGAGATACGTTTCCACTGCGTTGTAATTCATTTATAACAATAAACAATAAAAGGGTAATGAGCCCTTAAACAATAAGCGAGACGAGCCTCGCCAAAATAACACGCAAATTGCGGGGCCCTCAACGGACGATTATTACGAAAAATGTTTAGATTCCGGGATGTGTTGTTCAGCGGATTCCACGGCCTTTCCCGAACACAAAACGCGTTAGTATCTTTAGGCGCGTATTTAATAATCTTATCTCCTTAAACTCGAGTGCACATTTATGTGACTCAAATCCAAATCTCAACGGAGTCGAAATGTGTTGACAACCACGGGTGCACCGGTGCGACGTGGTTCGAGATACATTTTCACAACGTTGCAATTCTTTGTTAAAATAATAATAATAATAATTCTTATAATAATAATAATAATCAAAAGCGGTTAAAAGTTAAAATTTGCACAGAGGTTAAAGCACATTATAAAATCAGATAAAGAGGCCAAATACGATGATTGAGCGACCGTGCTAGAACCACGGAACCCGGAAATGCCTAACACCTTCTCCCGGGTTAACAGAATTCCTTATCCGGATTTCTGGTTCGCGGACCTATATTATAGAGTCATAAATTTCCTCGGTTCGGGATCAAACCGGTGACTTGGGACACCATTATTTTTCCAAGTGGCGACTCCGAATTAAATAAATTGATCCCGTTTCGATTGTCCTTTAATTGGAAAAACTCCCTCGTGCCCTCGCGGGTGCGGAAAAAGGAGGTGTGACACTATTAAATGCAGATTTCAATAACATGACATGCTTGCGAGACTGCAAATAACTCAGAGTAAATAGAGGAAACATAATGTGATGAACCAGTAAAACCTATTATCCAACCAGCATTAGAATTTCTAATTACTCCTCCAATGCTAGCTCATTTTTTAGAAAATGCCCCATCAGTGTTTAGTTTATAGTGATTAGTGATAGGCGGATTCCATTTGATATTATTACTTACCAAAGCTTTATGAATTGGCTTAAAATGATAAAAAGTTAGGTAAGTATATTCCGCCGATTGATAAATAATAATAGAATGAGAAATATTATCCTTTTTATGATTGAAAATATTATTATTACGAGTGAGCCAAATATGCCAAAGCGTATAAGCTAAATAAGTTTGTGGATTAATGTTATAAGGAAAAACATTTGATTTAATCTTAATGAGTTGATAAACCCACAAGTGAGTGTTATGAGTATGAAGGAGAGACTTAATGTGATTTGCGATACCTAAGTGATTCCAAAGAGCCTTAGCATTTATACAGTCCAAAAAAATGTGTTTAGTAGTTTCATCCTCCTTATCACAAAAGAAACAATTGGCAGTTGGCAAAATGTTGATATGATGTAAGAAAGCACATGTAGGTAGTCTATTGTGACAAAGAAGCCAAATGAAACTCTTAATTTTAGGATGAATTGGTAGTTTCCAAATCCAATTGTAACTATGACCAGTATTAGTAAAATTCTGTTTATCTAATATTAAACAGTTGTACATAGATTTAACTGAGAAAATACCATCAACAGTAATTCCCCAGTATAAAAAGTCATTATTAGTTACTAGATTAGACATATAAGTAGCATCAATCATATTTTTAGTGGTATGATCAAGTTCAAAAGATAATTTATCCAATTTCCAACCAAGGGGATCTCTAATATCAGAAAGTGTAAAATGCAATTAATCTTGCATTAGAGGACCATGGATTAAAGATCGAAGGGATGTTCCTGGTTTAATCCAGGGTCATGCCACAGATTGATAAACTTGCAATTGCCAACTCTCCATTGAAAACCTCTTTGGCAAGAATGTCATCCATTAAGGATATTTGTCCATGTTTTAGAACAATTATGACTATTTTGCTTAGAAAAGTATTTATTGTATAGAATTTTAGACCATAGAGAATTAGGTGAATGGAAGAACCGCCAAGCAAGACTTGCTAACAAAGCATCATTCTTAGTAGTAAGCTTTTGAATTCCTAGTCCTCCTTGATCTTTGTTAGTGGTTACCAAAGACCAATTAAGAAGATGCATTTTTTTCTTCGTGGATGTAGTACCCCATAAAAAATTCCTTTGATATTGATCCATTTTATTGATAATATATTTAGGAATCTTAATATATTGCATAACATAATTAGGAAGATTATTTAAAGTTGATTTAATAAGAGTGGATCGACCCGTCAAAGTTAGAAAATTTGTTTTCCAACCTGCTAGCCTATTTTTAAAATTATCAAGAAGAAATTGAAAATGTTCTTTTTTAGGCCTAGAAGTGAACATAGGAAAACCTAAATATTTGCCAAAAGAGATACCTTCCTTAACAGAAAAGGATTCTAATACGAAATTCTTATTAGATAAATTTGTATTTTTTGAGAATAAAATTCTCGATTTATCAAAATTAATTTTTTGGCCCGAACAAGCTGTAAAATATTCAAGAATGTCAATAATAGTGTGACAACTTTTAGTAGTAACTTTGGACAGTAACACAAAATCATCAACAAATAGAAGGTGTGATAATGGAGGACCCTTTGTGGAAAGTTTGATAGGTTGCCATTGATATGCTCCGTGAAAGCATTTTCATACACATGATAAATAGATAAGGAGACAAAGGGTCCCCTTGTCGAATACCACGTGTAGGATTGAAAAATTGAGTTCTAGATCCATTAATAAGGATCGAAAAGGAAGATGTTGTTACGCACGACATGATAAGCCTAATCATAGGCTCAGGTATTTCAAAATAGGTAAGAGTTCTTATAATAAAAGCCCACTCTAATCTATCAAAAGATTTCTCTAAGTCAAATTTTAACAGCATGTAAGAAGTTTTACCTTTAGTGGTCGTAAAGTAATTTAAAATTTCCTGAATTATTATAGCATTATAAGAAGCATGTTTCCCTTTAAGAAAACTCGATTGAGTAGGTCCTATAATTTTTGAAATTACTAACTTTAGTCGCATAACAATTAACTTTGTGATTAATTTATAGAGAGTATTACAAAGACTAATGGAACGATATTGTTGAATCAAAGTAGGATGTTTAACCTTAGGAATAAGGCATATAAACGTTTTATTTAACTCTGGAGGAATAGTATAATTGGAAAAAATTTCCAAGCAAAAAGGAATAACCTTATGACTAACCTCCGCCCAGTATTTTTTGCCGGGAGAGTCGGCCCTGAAATTTGAAGTATTTTGGGACACTTAGTCCCTAAATGAGAGCTTTAAAGATAAAAAATGGTCCGTAACCGGAACGGTGTTAAGACGATCTCGGAACGGAAATCCGATGGTTCCATTAGCTCCGTTGGGTGATTTCGGGGTTGGGAGCGCGTTCGGAATGTATTTTGGAGGTCCTTAGCTCAATTAGGCTTGAAATGCCGAAGGTTGAAATTTTGGCGAATCCGAACGTTAGGTAAGATTTTGATACGGGGGTCGGAATGGAATTCCAACAATTTCTGTAGCTTCGTTATGTGATTTTGGATATGTCCGCAAATTTTCAGGTCATTCGGACGTCGTTTGGTCGGGTTTTAGATCGAATGTGCAATTCATAAAGTTTTAAGAAATTTAGGCTTGAATTCGATGTGAATTATGGGTTTTGATGTTGTTAGACGTGTTTTTATGATTTGAATGAGTTCGTATCGTGTTTTGGAGTATGTTGGTGGTTTTCGTTGGGGTCCGGGGAGCCTCAGGATGAATTCGGGGGTCCAAACGGACCAATTTGTGCCAAAAGGCACTGCTGTTTCTGCTGCAATAATTGCAGAGCAATTTTGCTCTCCGCGATCGCGGAGATGGCCACGCGATCGCGTAAGGTGTGGTGGTAATGCATCGCGATCGCGATGCCTAGGATACGATCGCGTAAGGGAAAAGCCCGGAGTTCTGCGATCGCAAGGCGGAGGGTGCGATCGCGTAAGTCTGGGAGAGTAAGCATCGCGATCGCGTGAGGGAGTATGCGATCGCGTAGGGTAGTTTGGAGAGCTGGACGAGTTTGTTCTTCGCGATCGCGTTCGTGTCGTTTGCGATCGTGTAGGGTCGCTGAGTTGTTCACTGCGATCGCGTCCAGGATCACGCGATCGCGTAGAGGAAAATAAGGCCGCCCATATTTTGTGCATCGCGATCGCAAGCCCAGTGCTGCGATCGCGTAGAGTAAAATCGCGGCCTAACACACCAAAACCGCCATTGTTGAGCTCCAAGAGAGGATTTTGAAGGGGAAACGCTGGGATATCATCGGGAAATTATCGGGGGTAAGTTTCTTGACCTTAATTCGTTGGTTTATCATGAAATCCGTGATTGTTTTCACCTGAAATTGGAAGATTAAAGGTGGGTTTGAGCCCTAGGCCTAAATGTTAGAAAATCTTTGATTTAAATGGGCAAACGGAGTCCGATTTCGATAAATTTTATATGCACGGACTCGTATTGAGATAAGGAACCCGAAAATATAATTTTCGTGATTTTTCGATAAGCGTACCGAAAGTCGGGTTTTGGCAACTTGTGGGTTTTGGTGTATTTTGAGTTATTTTGATTGGGTAATGCCCAATTGGCCTATTTTGATGTGATTATATTGATTTTTATTAGATACTACGCTTGTGGAGGCCGACATTCGCGAAGCCTAATTTTAATAGCATGTAAGAAATTTTACCTTTAGTGGTCGTAAAGTAATTTAAAATTTCCTGAATTATTATAGCATTATAAGAAGCATGTTTCCCTTTAAGAAAACTCGATTGAGTAGGTCCTATAATTTTTGAAATTACTAACTTTAGTCGCATAACAATTAACTTTGTGATTAATTTATAGAGAGTATTACAAAGACTAATGGAACGATATTGTTGAATCAAAGTAGGATGTTTAACCTTAGGAATAAGGCATATAAACGTTTTATTTAACTCTGGAGGAATAGTATAATTGGAAAAAATTTCCAAGCAAAAAGGAATAACCTTATGACTAACCTCCGCCCAGTATTTTTGATAGAAAAAGGGTGTAGTCCATCCGGGCCAGGAGATTTAAAAGGTTTAAAGCTAAATAAAGCATTCTTAATTTCGAAAATGGTCCGTAACCGAAACAGTGTTAAGACGATCTCGGAACGGAAATCCGATGGTTCCATTAGCTCCGTTGGGTGATTTCGGGGTTGGGAGCGCGTTCGGAATGTATTTTGAAGGTCCTTAGCTCAATTAGGCTTGAAATGCCGAAGGTTGAAATTTTGGCGAATCCGAACGATAGGTGAGATTTCGATCCGGGGGTCGGAATGGAATTTTGACAATTTCTGTAGCTTCGTTATGTGAATTTGGATATGTCCGCAAAGTTTCAGGTCATTCGGACGTCGTTTGGTCGGGTTTTAGATCGAATGTGCAATTCGGAAAGTTTTAAGAAATTTAGGCTTGAATTCGATGTGAATTATGGGTTTTGATATTGTTAGACGTGTTTTTATGATTTGAATGAGTTCGTATCGTGTTTTGGAGTATGTTGGTGGTTTTCGTTGGGGTCCCGGGAGCCTCGGGATGAATTCGGGGGTCCAAACGGACCAATTTGTGCCAAAAGGCACTCCTGTTTCTGCTGCAATAATTGCAGAGCAATTTTGCTCTCCGCGATCGCGGAGATGGCCACGCGATCGCGTAAGGTGTGGTGGTAATGCATCGCGATCGCGATGCCTAGGATGCGATCGCGTAAGGGAAAAGCCCGGAGTTCTGCGATCGCAAGGTGGAGGGTGCGATCGCGTAAGTCTGGGAGAGTAAGCACCGCGATCGCGTGAGGGAGTATGCGATCGCGTAGGGTAGTTTGGAGAGCCGGACGAGTTTGTTCTTCGCGATCGCGTTCGTGTCATTTGCGATCGCGTAGGGTCGCTGAGTTGTTCACTGCGATCGCGTCCAGGATCACGCGATCGCGTAGAGGAAAATTAGGCCGCCCATATTTTGTGCATCGCGATCGCAAGCCCAGTGCTGCGATCGCGTAGAGTAAAATGGCCTGGCAGTGACTTTAAGTCCAGAACATTTCAGTCGCGGCCTAACACACCAAAACCGCCATTGTTGAGCTCCAAGAGAGGATTTTGAAGGGGAAACGCTGGGATATCATCGGGAAATCATCGGGGGTAAGTTTCTTGACCTTAATTCGTTGGTTTATCATGAAATCCATGATTTATTTCACTGAAATTGGAAGATTAAAGGTGGGTTTGAGCCCTAGGCCTAAATGTTAGAAAATCTTTGATTTGAATGGGCAAACGGAGTTCGATTTCGATAAATTTTATATGCACGGACTCGTATTGAGATAAGGAACCCGAAAATATAATTTTTGTGATTTTTCGATAAGCGTACCGAAAGTCGGGTTTTGGCAACTTGTGGGTTTTGGTGTATTTTGAGTTATTTTGATTGGGTTATGCCCAATTGGCCTATTTTGATGTAATTCTATTGATTTTTATCAGATACTACACTTGTGGAGGCCGACATTCGTAGCAAGAGGGTTATTTCTTAGCGGTTTTGTACCGGAATTGAGGTAAGTGGCTTGTCTAACCTCGTGTGGGGGACTTTCACTCCTAGGATATTATGTGATACTTTAAATGCCTTGTACGCGAGGTGACGGGCGTGTACATGCGCTGGTTGTTGAACACATACTTTACTTAAAATGCTCGATGAGTGATATTCCTGTTTTTAGCTGTTAAAATTCGATATTCCTACCCGGTAGCAGTTAGAAAAGCATGATTAGGTAATATTTAACTGTCTAGTTGCCTAATTGTCTTACTTGAGTTTTCTTGGTAATCACTGGCGCTGTTTATTAGCGAAGTTATAGTTAAGCATATCATACTTCTCTCTGTGTATTCCTTAACTTGCTGTGTTTGTGGACTGCGGGTTCGATTCCCGGAGATTCTCAGATTTATTGAAATGTGGACTGCGGGTTCGATTCCCGGAGATCCTGAGATTTATTGAGATGTGGACTACGGGTTGGATTCCCGAGATCCTGAGTTATTGGTAGGGACTATGGGTTTGATTCCTGAGATCCTGAGTTATTGGTAGGGACTACGGGTTCGATTCCCGAGATCCTGAGTTATTGGTAGGGACTACGGGTTTGATTCCCGAGATCCTGAGTTATTGGTAGGGACTACGGGTTCGATTCCCGAGATCCTGAGTTATTGGTAGGGACTACGGGTTCGATTCCCGAGATCCTGAGTTATTGGTAGGGACTACGGGTTTGATTTCCGAGATCCTGAATTATTCGTAGGGACTGCGGGTTCAATTCCCGGAGATCCCGAGTTATTGAGATATTATTGAGACATGGGCTGCGGGTTCGATTCCCGGAGACCCAGGGGTGCTGTTAATGGGACTGTGGGTTCAATTCCCACAGGTCCCGGACTTGTTTTTATTGAGTTGGTTATTTGTTGTTAGCTAAATTGTAGACGGTTGCAGTAATCATTTTATTGTTGTTATTGCGGAAATTATTATCATTTAAACTGTTTATTATTGTTATTATCACTATATTATTGCTTCTCAGTAGGGCCCTGACCTTCCTCGTCACTACTCCATCGAGGTTAGGCTTGGCACTTACTGAGTACCGTCGTGGTGTACTCATGCTACTCTTCTGCATACTTTTGTTGTGCGGATCCAGGTCTATCTGATCAAACGCACTAACGGTGACTTAGGCGCATTTTCAAGAGACTTATGAATCTGCTACGTCTGCAGATCCGGAGGGTCTTGTTCTATTCTTCCTGAGTGATGTCAGTTATTCCTTTATTTCGTTGTTTAGATACTCCTTACACATAGAGCCACAGTTGTATTTCTCTTTTAGTCTGTGTTATCCGTGGGATTCCGGGTCTTGGTGGTGTTATATACAGTGTGTTCTTGACGGGTGTATGTGCCAAGCGGCACGGATTACACTTTATTTATATTATTCCGTTGTTATCTTATCTTTAACGTTCATAACTTGTATATTCCGCAACGTGTTAGGCTTACCTAGTCGTGGGGATGTTTAACCTTAGGAATAAGGCATATAAAAGTTTTATTTAACTCCGGAAGAATAGTATAATTGGAGAGAATTTCCAAGCAAAAAGGAATAACCTTATGACTAACCTCCGCCCAGTATTTTTGATAGAAAAAAGGGTGTAGTCCATCCGGGCCAGGAGATTTAAAAGGTTTAAAGCTAAATAAAGCATTCTTAATTTCTAAAGGAGTAAAAGGTTGGTTTAACAAATTAATGTCATTATTTGAAATATTATGAGGAGGAATATCAGAATAACAATTTGAAGAGCTGAATTGATCAGTTGTATAGAGATTGAGATAAAACTTTGTAATATAATTAAGAAGTTCATTATGATGTGAAATTCAACTACCTACAGAGTCACGAATAGTGAAAATTCTGTTTCTTCTACGTCTATTAATAGTAGTTAGATGGTAAAATTTAGTGTTGGCATCACCATCATTTAGCCAATTTATACGAGATTTTAATCTCCAAAATTGTTCTTCAAGCTGTAAAATTTTACTATATTCCATTGATAGATTTTTTTCAAGATTTTGTAGGAATAAACTAGTAGGGTAATGGATAGATCTTTGAATTCCAGCAATTCCTTTTTTGTTTAAAAATATTACCAAACTGATTTTTATTCCAAAAATTAACAGCTTATTGGAACCTAGTTATAGTAATAGTTAGATTAAAATTTCCAGACCAAATACTTCTGACTAAATTAGAAAATTAAGGGTGTGTTGTCCACATAGGTTCAAAACTAAAATTTTTTGTATAAATTAGATTATTTGGTTCCAATGATAATAATAGAGGACAATGGTCCGAAAAAGTCCTGGGTAAATGAGTTACCATAGATTCTGGGTATAATTTAAGCCAATCAAAATTGGCTAAACATCGATCAAGTCATTCCAAAATTGTATAACCAGGAGCACGTTTATTTGTCCAAGTAAATCTACTACCATGAAAACCTAAATCTAATAATTGGCAAATATTCAAACAGTCAAGAAATTTATCTACTCTAGTATTGCTAATAGGTAATCCTCCATACTTTTCATTATGATTAACAACTTCATTAAAATCACCAGCAACTAACCAAGGCATATTGTAATTATTTTTAATATAAATTAGATTATCCCAAAGAGATTGACGTCTAGAAGCAGTATGCTTAGCATAAATCGCGGATAATAACCAAGGATGATTAAGTGAACATACTTGAACCAAGCAGTGTATTTCCTTATCAGAAGTTACTAATTCAGACACTGTAATACTTTCTTCCTTCCAAAGAACCACCAAACCCCCTAAAAGGCCATTAGCTGGTACTTGGGACATACGGTTAAAACCAAAATCATCACCAAGCCTAGAATGATCATGCATGTGAGTTTCTAAGAGTATAACTAACACAGGTCGATGATTATCCAATAAGGATCTAAAATGGCGCCTAAACTCTGGATTATATGATCCCCTACAATTCCATATTATGATATTCATAAAGGAATTAGGGTAAGATGTGTTGTCCTCCGGAACTGGACTCCTCTGCATGGGAAGGGAGGGAGACTGTTCGACATTCAGCAGAGAATTCTGATGAAGAGTGGGTATTACTACCATTGCATACTTCACTATCGACGGGTTTAAGGTTCTCCTAAAGTTTAGACTGCATGCTTCTAGATCGGGTGGACATTTGAGAACAAATTTTTTTTCGTACTGTTCTTTTAGGTCGTAAAGAAGAATCCCCTTGACCCACCAAAACTTCGTCCTTGTTTCTCTCATTTCCAGTAGAGTCTCTGTTAACTCTCTCCTTGTAGGACTCACTAGTGCGTGTGGAGATTGTGGAGGTGTGTGAGGGGGAGACTCCAGTTGACTGAAGTTTTCCAAGGGACTCATTGGACTGGCATATGGAGATAGAGGGTTGAATGTGTTGAGGGATTGGAACCATGGAGCAAATGTTTGGCCCATATGATGAGGTGGGTAAAAAGGCATCAGACTGATAATTGGATTTGCATGGAGATTCAAGGGATTCATGGGTAATCCCAGGGTTGAGTCGAGGACGATGGTTGAGTGTGGACTGGAAGGGGAGTTTGGGTGGTGAACCATTGGTTCTGTGTGTAAGCCTCCAAATCTAGTCTCATTCCTTCCGTTACTATCCTGGCCATTCAAATGGATTTTGAATAAGAAGAATCACTTCCTGGCCATTCAATTCCATTGTAAAGGTTAGTGCATGACCCTGCAATCCCATCTCTAACCATGATTGTAGAGGATGGTCTTTTGATGGGAGCTGGGATGTGTAAACCAAGGGATTTGATAGGTGAGGTAGTTGGGGACCTTGCATGGTCAGACGAGGTAGGTGAAATAGATCGTTATTTGCTTGAAGATTATCTTGCATGGTTGGATAGTAATTGTTGTGAAGAGGGAAAGGGTGAGGCATTATCAGATGTTATGGTTGCAGAGGAATTAGTGTAATCTGCACTAACTAATGAAAGGGATGATTTAAGAGTGTGTTTTAGAGCTGGTTGTGTAATAGTAGGCAGTGTAATAGGTGGAAGCAATTGGTGAGGATTGGCACATGCAGTGCAATCATTTGGTTCCTGAGAAGGAGTGTGAATTTGGATGTATTGAGCTGGCTTTACTGTAGCATGCAAATTCTCGTTAAGCAAGCTAATTACAGTGGAGGAGGTGTCATGTAGGGACGGATGAGGAGCTGAATTGGCAATTGCTGAATGGCTGTTGAAGAAGGCAATGCAGTTACGTGGAGAAATAGACTTAGGTGTCTATGTAGGATGAGTTGTATTAATGATAAAATCTGGGGAAGAGGGAGGATTAATTATGGTATTATCAGTAAGAGGATTGGTCTGATTTTGAGGCAAAATATTAGGGGAGTGGAACAGTTTAACGAGGGAATTATTAGTAACGTTTAAATTAGAAGCTTCATTAGAAAACTTGTCAGTTAAAGCATCTGGTTTTATTGGTTCAGTAGTAGAATTAATATTACCAGAATTTGATAGATAATTAAAGGGATTAACACTTTCAATATTGGGCTTTATTGTAGTGGGCCTTACCGGGTTAGAACCCACCTCTTGGCCATGATGAATAGAAAACTTACCTGGTGCATGCAGCTTCTGCTCCACCGCCATGTTCATGGTGTTTTTTGAAGTTGAAGAAGTTGAATTAAAACATCTAGGAAATTCCACCAGGTGCCATGCATCTTCTATAGATAGTTTTTGGTCTGTGGAAGTTGATGTAGAAACAGTAGACAAATTTGTTGAAGAACAGTTAAATTTTGCATGTCCAAAGCATCCACAATTTGTACATGTGACGACCCAAAGGGTCATCACTTGTTTTATTAATCGATGATGACCAATATTGACATGAGTTTTAATGGGTTTTCCAGTGGAACTTCAATACAAATTCTTGCATACCGACCCCTAGTGGTTGATGAAGTACAAGAATCAACCCGTAAAAGCTTTCCTAATTTAGAACCAACACGCTGAAGGATTTCTAAATCATAAAATTCTGTTGGAAGTTCAGGGAGACGCAGCCATAGTGCTGAATAAGTGAGTTGAGTAGCTGAAGCAGTGAACTTAGGTCCCAATGTCTTACGGATAAGAAATGGTTAAGAACAAACCAAGGTCCACCATGTAAAGCTTTAACCATGTTTTCCTCTTTTTGAAATTTGATAAGAAAAAATCCTGATCCCAAATCAATAAGAGGAGTATCTTCTGTAGGTTTCCATAGAGCAATAACCTTATTTTTAAGTATATGATGTGCTATCTTCCTGCCAAACAATTTGATTATGATTGAAAATTTCCAAGGCTCATACAGTCTTGATTTATCAGTAGTTGAAATAGGAATGAATATGTCATCCGTTTCCTCAGGCAATATACTTTCATCAGTTAAGTCTAGAACTGTATTTGAAGTAGTTGGATTTGCTAAACTTGGTGAAAGAGTGTTATCTACTAATAACAGTGTTTGTAAAAATGATTTCGGTTTAGAAAGAGAAGATGTATCATTAATTTGCATTTTTCCAATATCAAGAGACTCGGAATCATTAATTAAAGTATTATCAGTTGAATGATAAAGATTCATGTTGATGAAGAAGTAGGTTCTGTAGAGAGAAAAGCTTTACATGCTTGCTTTTTTTGGTTGTTTTTATTCTCTTGCCTGAAAATACAACTGACTTAATGAATACAGAAAATAAGCTCTAAAAACATCTAGCACTTTAATGTTACAGATTTTGATTTGTATAAAAGATACTTCTTTTTAGAAGGTGAAACGTATAAAGTAACTCTTTCTCAATGTAAAATATCTTAAAAGAAAGGCACAGTAAAAGAATATAATACCAATAGAGGCACCACTGTAGAATCAACAAATATAGAGAGTTCAATGAAATAGCGAAGAGCTTTTTGGCCATGCCAAGCAAATGTTGGGGAAAGTAACCAGTCATAATTAATGTCATCATTGCCATGATAACTACCATGTGAGTTGGTAATAATTAAAATCACTTTGAGGTATTTCATAAAAAGTTTCGACAAAAAGATAATAATACCTATAGGTGCATCATACTATAAGATTTATATAGGCATTTCCTGGGATAACATGCCCTTTCGAATAACATACTTACTCCAACACCACAGTCATGTATATAAGAAAGCCTTATAATGCATTGCCTATCTATATGCATAGAGGCACATTTTTGTCTAAATAATGAATCAAGAGAAGAAGTATTCAAAAGGAATATAATGCACAAATGATCTTAGAAGTAACTTGCTATGTTGCACGGACACTCCGAAAATATCGTCGGGTGCGTGTCGTATTCACCAAAGGCATTATATTTTTGGAGAATCCGACACGGGTGCGGCAGTATTTTGGAGAGTCCGCGCAACATAGGTAACTTGTACGTGTATTTGTATTATGAGACTAAAGATTGTATTATGGAATGATGATGCTTCATTCAAAAATGGACTTGATGAATAAATCTTATGAATTTGAAATGCAAAAATGCACCAAGAGATGTACCTCATCTCTCAATTATAAACCTTCATTCCTTGAAGGCCAGGTAACATACCTGCCATAGATTTTTCAATCAGTTTGGGTAGGTCAAGCACCAACCAGCTCCATGAGTTAGTAGATAGATAATAAATCCATAGTTCAATCACCTTGCAAGGATAAAACATAGTGAAAAGCTCTTGGATGAATTATTATTCGACATAGATGTAAAACACCTTAGATATAAATATGAAAATACCTTGTTCAAGCAAGTAGGCCACCAATCATGCCACAAGAACCAAAAGCACAGCAGGAAAAGTACAGTATGATATGACCACGAAAGGAATACAAATACAAATACATCACAACAACATAATGAATATAATTGGCCAAACTACCAAGAAAATAAAACGCCGTCAGTGTTTTCTAAGCTAATACAGAGATAATCCTCAATAAACAAAGACTTTTCTCCTATTTTAGATTTTTTTTTTTAGAGAATATCTCCAAGCATCATATAAATAATGAATATGTAAAACAGAAGTACCACGTATTTCACATCAAGTATGAGAAAAACACTACGGAGTAGCTCAGTATTTTGATCCGGTCTTTACATGTGTTCTTCACATTGAAGCTCATGATGGTGCTGCCAAAATTTATTTGAAACCTGATTATTTCCCATATCATGGAAGATGATTCTTGTTTTCTCAGTATAATTGACTTGTTTTCTATCATTTCCTAGAAGAACAGAAAGAACACTAAGTTCTCCACATTGTTAAACAACAAGCCACAAAAAAAAACTATGATGAGAATATTTCTTATACTATCACGATTTCTCAAACGAGAAGAAGAAAATAAGAATAAGAGCAGATTTTGAATGATAAATGGGACGAGTAAAATTATTTTTTTAACATATTGATTGGTGACCCATGTATAATGCTTTACTTGCAGATATTTTTCCAAGATCATAAAGTTAAATATTTGACTATGTTACGAGGTTATTTTCAAGGTTGTAATTCTCAAGAATTCAGATGGTAATCAAACTCCATAGCAGAAGTTTTGCACAACCAAGTATTTTGAACTGTAAAAAGGGAGCTGGCCTTTTATATTTTCTTTGATGGTGTTGGTTGTTTATCTCTCTTGGGAGTTAAATCAAACACATTGCATGCCAAAGCTAAAATTTGTGGGACTTCAAATAAGAAGTATCAGTTACAATATGGTAATCTAATTTTATTTTTTGAGTACCAATTCCCCTCAAAATAATATCGTGCAAGAAACATATTCACCTTACAAATACAATCTTAATCGGTCTAAATTATGGAACATAGATATACTCAACATGCATCAATTTATCTATTTTATATGTGCATTTTCAACTCAGATACAGCTAATGACATGGATGTACAAAATGCAGCAAGGAAAACTATCCAAACAACAGTAAAACTACGGGATACTCGTAATTTTCCATTGCCAACACAAAGGTGGTTCAAACAAAGAAGAAAATGAGGGAAAAAACAATAACAAAGAGTAGAGAAAATCTGGAATAAAGATGAAGAAACTTTGAAAAGAAAACACCAAAAGAAAGCAAAGTAAATGAATTTAGAGAAAGAGAAAGAGATAGAAGCATAAGTTTCTAGCAATGATGCTTACACATTAGTAGCAATCAGAAGGCAATATCAGAAAGAAATGAAATTTGTGAACAATCCTGAACAGAGAAGTCAGCCTTATTAAACAATCAACGTAAAGATATAAAATTTCCAGCCTTATTAAATAGATCAATGGCAAAATACACAAGTTACTGCCTTACCATGGACCAAAATTCTTATTACACATTTTTTTTGTACGAAAATAATTTTATATACTCAACCTTTTCAAAGTGGATCTAATATACCCTACAGTTGAGAAACTCCCCCAAATAAAGGTGACACATTGAAGTAGGGAAAGTAGAATAGAATTGCAGAGCAGTGAAAACATGATTTAGTAAGGGGGAAAGAAAGTGTCACGCCCCGAACCTGGGCCCTGACATAACACATTACACATAAACTCAACTACATTATAATTCTCACTATTTTTGGTACGGGATAATAGTGGGTACGTAATCAATGCACTGTTCATCCCATCCAAGTGCCATTTCTAAACATGCATCCCATCAAAACATAAAGAAACCATCTACCTATCAAGGAAATTGAATTGACGAGAATGAAAGGGCTAAATCAAAGACCAAAATTCAAAAATACCCATGATAAACATTTATAATTTTTATTTTATCAGTGTTCGTCCCGTGACAAATATTTTACTGCATATATATACATATATACAAGTAAAGTAGTAAAGTAATACCAAATCAAAGAGCTCAATCTTTGTATTGCCGATAAATATGTTTTCATTCCACATTTAATGTCGTATAAATAATACATAAATTTCTAAATAAACTATGCATATTTTAGTTATACATATTTTTACACTATAAACTCAATATTATAATGTTAGTTAGCAGTGGCAAAGTCATAAAATTCAATAAGAGTACCCTTTGCCGGTGGACTATATAAGAGTGTTCAAAGCCTATTTTCTAATCAATAACATGTAAATTTTACCTTATATGTAATATAAATTTTTGACAAATGATATTCGATTGACCACTCTTGGGCCAACATAGCTTTGCCCCTGTTAGTTAGTTACCGATAATTTTATGTCGAGAACAAAAAATTATCGTATAGCCATATACTTGAAATTAATTTTCTTACGTGCCAAATTAATTGGTGAAAATAGCATGGGCGAGCTATTTTTTTGACTAATAATTGAAAAAATGTCATAATTTGCAAAGTCATTGAAAAATACTAATTATTATTTTTAGAGATAAATTCTAGATAAAAATACCTGCTGAAATACGGAAAGTACGAACATAATATGCTGAATTATGGAGCTCCTACATATAAATTTCCAGTATATTTTGTTAGAATGTGAAAATCAGCGCATTATGCTGGAATTTCATATGTAAAAACTTCATTTTTTCGGATGGTTAAGGGTGTTTTTGTTCAAAGTTTAATTTTGCATGAAAAAATAGCTAAAATTTGATTATTTCTGAAATTGACTAACTTTTGATTAGCAGTTACAAATTAGGTTATTTCTGTTTTTTTCTCCTATTAATTGCAAACAACAATCTAAAACAAAAAACTCTAGAATGGATAAATCTGTTATAAATATTATTTTATTTACGGTAAATGTCTATATTTTAGAGAGATTTTAGGAATTTTACTTGGTGGCTAAGTCACTCTTTCCCTATAAATAAAGGGATCCTATTTCATTATAATTGATCTCAATAAGAATACCCTCTCTTTACTTTTCTCTGCAATATTCTTTTCTCTTTTTATTATTTTATCACACGTTATCAGCACAAGACTCTAACAAATTGAGTAGAAGCACTTTTGGATTGAGCATAATGATCGTCAATTGTTCCACGAACTTCCTTCGTGATTAAATTTAGGATTTAAAATATGTATTTTACTGTATTTTTCTCTTTTATTCTATAATTTGATTTTAAATACAAGCAAAGAAAATAAATTTTGATTATAACTCTAATGGAGTTAGTAAGAAATTATAACAACTCAAAATGGTAAAAATTCTATGTCTTGCCATGATCAAAGTCATGTATGATCGCGAGCACAAGAAGTGGAAACCCGTCCCATTAAATTTACTTCGCTCTCATCCCCTTAAGAGATTGTCGTAGCAATATGTGATAAAGTCTGAAAGAAGATAAAACTATTATCGTGAAAGAATCAATGGATATAGACGTGATAATAGACGGAATTATAATCATCATCATTGTGATAATGAGAGGAATTATAATTATCATCATTGTGATAATGAGAATAATAAAGATTCTCAAAATAGTCTTTTACTTTGTGAAAATAATATTTGTGATCGATTTAACGTGAGATTTTGTAAAGCACATATAGATGATTATGGTCCATTCATGACTTGAATGTGACAACAATTGATTTATGAATACATATCATTCTTCAAATAATATGAATGTGCTAGTGGTAGTGCATATAATGCACTCACCTCTAGAAGGAGGTTTGAGATGATATAAGAAAATAATGTCATTACTATAGCATAAACGATTATCGGTCACATACTTACTGTACGCCAAAATTTTGGCATTGTGATTATTAAAAGACAACGGTAATGCAAGAAACATATCTTTCATAGAATTTTGACCATGGCCATAACGGTATAACTTTCTTCTTGAAATAGATATATAATCATATGGATGTTGATAAATATATGGTAGTACAAAATTAATTGAGATCTCTGAAAGAGACATTACTATTTTGGAGAAATAAAAGTGATTATCAATAAGATATTTGTGTTGTAGTAAGTCTCAAAGAAACTTATTTAGTTTCTAAAGTATTCGCGAAAGCAGTTGGTTATATTTAGACTATAAATAAAGGAAATATTTAATATTTTCTATTACTATAACTTATAGCGGGGCAATATGTATATGAAAAGTTATCCTCTTTATTCTCTAATTTGTACTACATAAATAGAAGAATACCACAATAAAGTGGATGTTTATTGATATAAAAACTCATATCATAATAAACTTGGAATTTATTGATAATTGCATATGTCACAGTGCAAACTTGTACTTTATCAATATTGATAATATATCCAATTGTCATAACTGGTTTAGCCATATCAATTGAAGCATGCTGTGCAAAAATAAAAGAGAATTCACATGGGTAAATATTAAAAAACTAGAAAGTTCTTTATGAATTCTCTTACGTTGCTTGTTCTTATTAATTAATAGACCAATGAAAATTGGGATTGAATCCCATGAATGCTGGACATATCAAAGGTGAATATGAGCTCATTTATCTGTCATGTATACCACATAAGATGCATCTATGAGATGATTACATGTGCAATTAATATTAACCTGCAACATGGTATTTTGTGAGGTAACTTACTCGATAATTTAATTTAGAGCATAATTTTCAAGATTTTTATTCAAGATAGTTCATCCCGATAAGTTGGTTTACATCACAGTTGTTTTAGCAAAATGATTTATTGAGCGCTTCGACTTAATACTAAACAATTGTTTATGAGAATAATATTATCTATATTAGTTTGATATACGTTATATACGAAAGTACATTATTTTCTACCCTCACATGTGGTTCTGGGTCAGGAATCAAATATTTCATCTTATTATTATTGATGTATAACGTATATTTTGATTAACACCATAACGCACAAAGATGGGGTTTCAAAGTTGAGGAAACAAGTTAGTTTTTTCTAACATAAGGGGGAGACATGATAAATAGTTGAGAAAAAATTACGTGAAATATATCATTTGTACATTCAGATCCTTGGATAAGATAATATGAACTTGAGGTTTATAAAAAAGATAATTCATTTGCAATATATTGCAAAGCATGCTAGACACATTTGCTGACCCAAAGAAATTAACTATATTCTTATTGCAAATGCTCCTATCAAGTCCTAGAAGGACAAAGTCTATAGTACGCTTAAAGCGTATAGACAAATCAGTTTCAAATAAAATTTCTTGAGAAAGAAGATCATCAAATGATCAAAATGATCATAATAAGCAGGCAAATGATCTAAAAGATCACATGACATAACACTTTATAAAATCTCAGGAGAGATTCAGATACCTGAAAATATGAATGAAGAGATCTCTATATTATGTTTTTATGCAAAAATATTGAAAGTGATACGAAATATTCGTCGACGACATCTATGATAGCGCTAAGTATAGATGAAGACCTCAAGACTGTTGAATACAGATACAAAAATATTGTCCAAATGGAAGAGACACTATTCAAATAGAATTGGTTTCATGCGAAAGACATGTAGTTTTGAACATGTAGTTCAAACACTTGAAAGTATAAAGTCAATAATATATGCAATCAGTTTTCGATATCTTACTTTTCTACCATGACATGAAAACTTGATATACATCTAATTAAAGTCTATTATATGAGTTATATGACAATCCTTGAAGGATTTAAACCGCTTAAAGCATATAAAATTCTTGGTAATGAAGTATTACATCATAAGTACAATTTGTACACATTTGTATCTTGCTATAACTATAAGCATGATAATGTAATAGCGAAAATCTTCAAGGTGCAACATATTCATTGGAGTTAATATGAGTAATTTATTCACCAAATTTCTGCCGACGTTAACCTTCAAGAAACTAGTGCACAAGACTGAGATGCGAAGACTCAAAGATGTAAATTGATGCTCTTATCAGGGAGAGTTAATACGCGTTGCACTCTTTTTTTTTACTTACAAGGTTTTGTCCCTTGTAAGTGAATATCTATATTTTTGTCACTTCAAGGGGGTGTTATAAATAATATTTTATTTATAATGATATTTATATTTTAGAGAGATTTTAGGTATTTTAGTGAATCTATATATTTTAGAGAGATTTAAAGTATTTTACTTGCCTTGTAAATAGAGAAGTCCTGTTTCATATATTAGTCTCAAATCAATAAGATTAGTATGTCTCTATTTTTTTATGCAATATTCTTTTCTCCTTTTATTGTTTTATAACTAAACCTTTATTTTTATAAAAATTACATAAATAAAGTTTATAGAGAAGACAGACAACTAAATTCAAAAGTAGAGGCCAAACTATCAATGCTCCTTATTTACCCATCCTGAAACAAGCCGCCGTTTTGCTCCTCTCCAACCTTCCCTTAACGACGCCACAAGCTTAACCACAGAAACCTTTAGCACTACACACTTTCAATGGGGCGGAAACGAAGCAATAACGAAGACGGAGAGAGGGAAAACGAAGAAGAAAAACCCATAAAAAAGATGAAAGAGAATAATGAGGGCAGAGAAAGCATGCGTCCTTCAATGATTAAAAACAAGGAGAAAAGATCAGCTGTACATGCTAAGCTCAAGCATCAGAAAAAGCTTGATAAGCGTAAGAAAGCTAAAGCTCGTGAAGCCGCTGAGAAAAAAGCTCTTGAGCTTGGCGAGGAGGTAAAAAGCTGCTGAAAGTTACAATTTTTACTGTTTCTGGGTTTAGAGTTTTGGTGTTTTTACTGTTGAAAGCATGAATGAACATTTTGGGGTTGTTTCTTTATGTTAATTGATTAATGGGTCGAAGTTATTTATGTGGGTACGCCGTATAAATTTCAAAAAGATTTACCCTTTAGGGTTTAGTGTTTTGACTTTTGATTGTGGGGTTTAACATTCCGGGTTTGTTTCTCAATGATAATTAATTAATTAAGGGTATATGAAAATTCTGTGATCAGACTGCCTAAATTTCCAATATCCGGTTCTTAGGGTTTAATGTTTTTGTTTTTGAATTCTGACTTTCCGTTTAAGCATTCTGGGTTTATTTCTTAATGCTAAAATTAACTAATGGGTAGATGATATTTTTCTGAACAAGCTGTTTAAATTTCCAATATCCTGTTCTTAGTATTTTTTTTTTTTGGATTCTGGATAGTCGGTTGAGCATTTTGGGGTTTTTTCAATGCTAACTAATTAATGGATTGATGTTATTTTTGTGAACAGCCTCCGCCGAAGATGGTACCTCGTACGATTGAGAATACAAGGGAGTTGGATGAGACTATCTGTAGACCTGATGATGAAGAGGTTTTGCCTTATGCTTGTTTTATTTTGCGAATAGACCAGAGCAAAAGATGTAGTTTTATCCATTTGAAGTTTCCCCATTAAATATTTTGGTGTGTCCTATGATTTGGTTTGAAGCTATTTGCTGGCAATGATGTTGATGAGTTTAGTGCAATTCTGAGGAAGGAGCGTGATCCGAAAGTATTGATTACTACATCCCGTTACAACTCTACAGTAAGCCTGTATTTTGTGTTTCCCTATTGTTTTTTATAGTTGATTTGGTTTTGAACTTAATTGAACACATAATTGGCCACTCCATTTTGCAGCGAGGACCAGCATTTATTTCTGATCTTATTTCTGTGATTCCAAATGCTCATTACTACAAACGAGGGACGTATGACTTGAAAAAGGTTCTTACTTGCCTTTTTCTTTTCTCTTTCTGTTTTTTGTCTTGCTTGGTGATATTGTCATATTGACACCCTTATATTATTCAAAGCAAAGAAGTTGTTCCACTGTGCTAGTTTAAGATTTTCATTGCTTCTCTAACTTATTGCAGATTGTCCAATATGCAAATGAGAAGGAGTTTTCATCTATTATTGTAGTCCACACTAATCGCCGTGAACCAGGTCATTTTCTCAACCACATTGCTTTTGATTCCTTTAAGTAGCTATAGATTGTACCTGTGCCTTTGTCCGTTTGGATTGCCAGCTTGTGATCTATACCAGCAATCTGATCCATTTGTTAATATTCTTTCTTTAGATGCTCTTCTCATTATTGGCTTACCTGATGGACCTACTGCTCATTTTAAGCTTTCAAAGCTCATGCTACGGAAGGATATCAAGGTTTGGTTGTTCTCCTTCTAAACAGATCCTTTCTCCCCCACCTTTCCTAAAAATGGAGGAAAGGAATAGGAAAGTTGGGTTGCTAACAAACTTATACTTTGATCTAAATGCTGCTAGTATAGTTCTACTTTGCACTACAGGTTAAAATTTTATTAGATTCATACAACAGAACCGGGCAAGTGTGAGCTGGTCTTTACGATACTAGTCCATAATTGGTATTTTGCATCAAGTGAGTTGTTTGAATTAAATCTAGATATGGAGTTATCTGGCCTCTTAGAAATCACTAACATTTTCAAATAGACAACGTTTCTCTGATTTTCATGTGGATTTTTAGTCCTCCAAACCGCTTCCATGAATCCATTTTTCTCCGTGGTTATTCCTTCCATAGTTCGTTTGTCTTTCTCTGTCCTAAATCTGCACATCCATTTACAAGCTTTCTCTTATACACGCTGATCTTTCATGCCGGGCCTTCCCCTTCTCTTAGAGGAATTATTTAGGACTTGCTCACTTTATCAAAAGTGGTACTAGTTTATTGCGGATTTCTGCAAGAAGGATCCCACTTGAGAATGTGAAAGTAGGGTGCATTCTTTCCTGTTTCCTGTCATTGAGGTTTCTTCTTAGTTTGTAGCTACATCTAGGTCATTCATTGTTTGTATATGTATAGTAAGATCCCTTCTATTTTTTCTTGGGAATAAGGCATAATTTTTTGTAAGTGAACTGTCACTAAGAAAATCCTTTTCTCACAATGATTCTAGTGCTGAGGTTTGTGTGAATCTAAATATAACTTAGCATGAAATGTTGCAAGTGAGTATGTTGAATTAGTCAATGAATGGGGTTATTTTGAAGCAGAATGTATAGCTAGTAGATGTACGACTAACCACTCCTATATTGCTTGCAGAATCATGGAAAGCCAACAAGTCACAAGCCTGAGCTAGTTTTGACCAATTTCACAACGCGTTTGGGGCATCGAGTTGGGAGGTAGAGTCTATTATTTTCCAGGATTATTTATAATCCTTATATTTGTTTTCAGAGACGGAGTATCAATATATGTCAAACATTGATATAGTTTTGATAAATTTTACCGGTGAATAGATAGAAATAAGATGAAAATGCTCTGAGAAACTTTAGGTATATACTAGTATTACCTAGGCTAATGTATGTGTCTGTTGATTATGTTCATTTAGGATGATACAGTCACTTTTCCCACAAGACCCTGAATTTCGTGGCCGTCGAGTTGTGACCTTTCACAACCAACGTGATTTCATATTCTTTCGCCATCACCGGTATGCCCTCATTACTCTTGTGTTGATACTGTGATATGCTTCAGTTTCTTAGTTTGAACAGTAAGACTCGTGGCTAACATGTTTTGCCAATAAACTTAACCCCTTTTGCGAAGCTACATTTTTGAAACCAAAGAGGGCAAACAGACAGAATCAAAAGGTAAGAAAAGCAAGGATGCGAAGAACCCACAAGAAAGGACAATTGCCCGTTTGCAGGTTGGTGGTTCTGATTCTACTGAATTGGTTTTAGGAATTCAATGTTATTTTAAATACCTTAGGACTCTTTTCAACCTTGAATGGAGGCTTGTCACATCTGATGGGTCCGTTCTGGATAAAGGATGACAAATCTTTGACGGTGGATTGGAAAGGAACAAATATCTTTTCTTGTACTACTATCATGGATTTCTGCTGTAGTTAAACAAGCGTAGGTAGAGTTTGTCTTTCTGGAAACCGTGAGAAAATTTCTGCTCTAAAGGGAAGAACTTAATGGGAAGAAGCCAACAGAGCAGGTGTTTAATATCTCTGAAAAGAATTTTGCATTGACATAAAACTGCACAGAGTATTTATGTTCATAGTTTGTACAGCTAAAGACCTATGCCATACAATTCAAGCCTAAATTTAACAACAAGAATTTCTAGTCGCTGTCCGAATGAACGCTAGAGATTCAATCCTGTTGTATCCAGTTAACTAGGAAATATTAATTGAACAAAAGAATCCGTGAAACAGCTTGGCGATTAGCTACAAATGGAGTCCCAAGTTCTAATCTTATCTTTTCCTTTCCTTTGGGCCTGAGGGGAGGGTGTGAACTGATATCATCTCTTATTTGGTCTTTGTTTTGCCCTTCTATGTGCGAGAGAGAACATTTTGGATGAATGAATATAGTTTTGATTGTGTTCCTTATGTTTTCACCTGCTTTTATTTTCTTCAATACCTTCTTCCAGAGATGGATATATAACCTGACGTTGATTTGGCGATTTACGTTTTGCAGGAATGTGGTCCTCGATTTACTCTCAAGTTAATCAGTCTCCAGCATGGTACTTTTGATACTCAGGGTGGGGAATATGAATGGGTTCACAAGGTAATCCATGTCGAAGAAATCATGTGCAGTTTATATAAACTTTTTTAACTGGAGCTTCTGCTTTTCAGTACCTGTAATGAATTCTTATAGTTTATCGTTTGTAATAAATTCTCTAATCAAGCTTGTTCTGTTTCAGCCGGAGATGGATACAAGTCGAAGGAGATTTTTCTTATGACATGGTTGGGATCTTTTTGTTGGGATTTCAAGGTTTTTGGATACGAACCATGCAAAAGAAGAATATCAACTCTTTGAGAATGAAGTTCACAATGAAAATTTTGCTCTTTTATGTTAGTATTTTCTTTGGGTAGGGGCGCTTTTATGGACTATTTTCATACAGTAATTTGTTAATTAGGTTTTTAGTTGTGGTTTTCACCATCACGAAAGTTGTATGCGACCTTGAACACTACGATGGTTAATTTTAAGGTTGCTGATGTGAAGGTTTATTCCTTGTGAAGAAAAGTTATCTTAGTGATACTTTTTGAGTCAGTTTAAACATAATGATGTAATTCTGAACGAGCATTATATAGTATATTTTGGTAGTGGTTCATGAAATGAAATGTACCAAGCAGTACTATGATAATAATATTAAGAGAATTTGGAAACAAATATGTACCGTTGAACTAACTTCATTTTCCTAGTCTACCCTTTCATACTTGATATTTCCTCTTTTTTGGGAAATAACAAATGGGAAGCTAAATCCCAACCAACAAAGGAAGTAGCAACTGAGATTTACTTAACCAAAAACTGAGAATTACATCTGACAACCCTCAGGTATCATATTTCTTAGATAGAATAATCGTATAAATGGAAATGCATAACGTCTTTATATTTGGAGTATAAAGACGCAAGTCCTACAAAATGGTTCATGCCTTTTAGTACATCTCTTTGAAATGCAAACTATATTAATCTTTCTTCAATACATCATTTGGTCCCTATTTTTCTTCTCTGAATGTGACCTGCATATATTGCTCCTATATTACCTTTAAAAATTACACATTAAAGAACTTTTGACGTGAGTAAATAACCCTGACAACAGGTACAACCTTTCCATCTATATATGAATTGAAGAGGCCTCTGCTAACAATTTTTGCTCATGCTTCAGTAGTAAGACTCTTACTGGTGGCCAATAGGCTTTTTTCTGCGAGTACCTGTTCAAAGAAAAACCAAACACAATAGAAAAAGAGAACGGTTTCGTGAGATCACAGGCATGCAAGATTACCTGACTAAGGTAGTAACTAGTGCCTAGGGAAGCCAGAGATATTAGAAACATTGAAACATGAAGGGAACAAGAGAAGAATACATGAAGAAGAAATTTAATACTTTTTGAGATGATTGTTAACAGAGCTCTGTGATTTGAGATCTCTTCACACTTGGCATATCTTTTCCACTATCCAACACAACATAAAATTTTGGTCATACAAGGAAAATACGCATAAGTTAATGCAGCATTTCATTGGCGTTATTGAAATCCGCCATATTTAATACACACATAAGGTATGCGTAATTCTACATATATTTTCTGTGTGCTAGATGTGGAATAACAATACGCGTATTAGCAATACATGCAAAAGGGTAACCTAAAGTCCAAAAAGCCTTGCTCCACATAGCAATCCCTATATTATTCTACACCTGATAACAATCGCTACATTATTATCCACCACATAAGCAATTTCTGCATTATAAACCCTGCATAACAAGTTCGCAAACTAAACAACCCCTAAACATATTAAGATGTAGAGATACTTCGGCTCATACACACCCTAGAAGCTTAACAGTCCTCATGATGAAAGAGTGGAAAAGTTTAATCACTTGATTTTGAGGAACTAAAGCTGGGCTTGCTTATAATGTTCTGGTATATAAACAACTCATGTTTGCAAATTAGGGGCCTTTTCTCCAATAGTGTACTCAACTTTTGGGTTAATGTCAATGTATCTAACAGTTTCTATATTTTGAACTCATTTTGAAAAACGTTAAAATCCAATAAGGATTTCTATGTATTTTAGATAGATAAAGTAGATAATAGGCACCATAAGAGTAACTCATTCTAAAACAAGAAGCTTTTCCAAGGAAAATTGAATACACCATTCATGCTGATGCAGATACACCATTTACTGTGTTAACATCTCTATGTATCAGTTCGAAAAACGAAATACAGATACGAGCATATGCAGATAGATAGTTATTTTCACTGTTGGCAGAGCTTAAAAAAGCAAGCCTCTGCCACAGAAAGCCATTGCGGGCTAGCCTAGCTAGCTAATGTTTTTCATTATACACAGCTAGTCTTATTAGTGATGTACAGATGGTTATAGGAGCATATTTGATGTCTATTGAACTCAATTTCTTCACTGCTCCATGCAACATGCTAAATATCTAAAGCTCATTGTGAAGTTGGTATGTAGTTGATGAAAGAGCAATAGATAATCAGCAACAAATTAGCACACTCTCACTGAACACCAACACCAAACAATTTCACATGCATTAATCCAACTAAATAAACTGAAAAGTACCATTGGAAATTATAATATAGCTTGGGACAGCCCAAATCCTGAGATAAGAAGTTACTCTCTCAGAATCTTACCAGCAGAGCTCTTGCTCCAAAGCACCTGACTATCGATTATAGTAAGATGTTCATCATCAAGTCGCTTCCATGTTTTAATAGATTTGACAGCTCCCCATCCTCCTTTCCCTGTTTTCTCCAAAGATACTGCTACCATCCTTGCCCTCCTTGACCATCCGGCCTTCCCATACGCATGATATCCAAAGCCTCCAGCATAGCAAAGATTTATGTCCATCAACTTTCCACAAAAATCATTTATGTGATCATGGCCGGTGAATACGGCCTTTACATCACCAGCTTCCACCATAGTGGTGAAGAAGCCTGAATTTATTGAAGCAGAGCTTATGCCTTCTTGTCTAACCCCTGTGAAGTTTGATGAGTCAAAGCTTGCATATTCAGGCAGCGGAATATGAAAGTAGGCAAGGCCTGGAGCAGGAGCCTTCTTAGCACTTGAATTGTACATGTAAGTTTTCTGCATTTGAAAGGTTAGTTGAATTAGTTTTGCTGCTCACAAGTCCGAGCTACAGTGCCTAATAGTGATCAATATAACAGCACAGAACTAAAGGCTTCAGACATTTTGGCAGCACAAGTTCTGCTACCTTAAGCTTCTTAGATGTGCGTTGAAACCAAAGCTGTTGAGAAGGTTTAATCCAACCATAACCAGGGATCCTGGATGGGACAGTAGAGTAGTCTCCACTGTCAAGGAAATATAGATTGAGAACGGATTTATTAGCCAGCTTGGAACCCTCAGTCCCATGGACTTCCAGATTATAATTTCCAAAACCATCAATATCTGGAAATTCATGAGGATTTAGCTGAGATAAAGTATTTTTCATGCCAACAATATGTTTCATTACGCCTTCCCTCGAAAGTGTAGATTCTTGGTCATGATTTCCTAGTATAGCAGCCCATGGTATGTTTGAAGAAATTGCAGGAGCAAAGGCACTATCCATGGATTTTGCAGCATCCGTTGCATCATATCCGAAAATGTTGTCCCCTGCATCAGGTAAGTTTATATTTGGTTCAGAGTTACCTCTTAGGATCAGCATTGAAACAACCAGCAAAAGATGACTTTTTTAAGTCCTTGGATTTCAGCAAGAATTTGAAATGACTGCTGCAGACAATGATTGTTCTATACATAAGGTAATGTTAGTGGCTCAGTAAGTCATCTCAAACCTGAGATTTGTTTAGGATTTAACTTATGTGCACTGACAGTATTTTACACAGTCGGGTCACTTAGAAGGTAATTGTAGGTAACTCTATTTAACAACATTGATTAATAAACTAAAGCAGCTGTAATGGTAACGTGCTATAGCAAAAGGTTATAACATTGAGTTCTGATTCCAAATTTGATTCACCATTTACTACGCAACAGCTCAAATGCACTTTAATATCCCGCTTGCAACAAATAGTTACTAAATTAATGCATTTAGTCCAGAAATTCACAAGCTTAATCAAACTCACATAATAGCAAATGCCAGAGAAGTGTAAAATTTCATCCTCCTTCCTATTCATCGAGAAATATTAATACTACTTCCATCCCAACATATATGATGTACTTTCCTTTTTAGTATTAATACTACTTCCTATTGCCATGTTATTTATAGTTTATGTTTACATAATTATTTATGTGATTTATGCTGGAGTTACTAATGCTTTTTTTTTTCTTTTCTTTTCCTTGTCCTGAGCCGAGAGTCGATTGGAAACAATGTCTCTGCCCTTTCGGGCGGGGTTAGGCGTGCGTGCTTATTACACTCCCAGACCCCACTCTGCGTAACTATATTGGGTAGTAGTTGTTGTTGTATGTCCCCATATTAAGAAACAATTAACTTTGAACTTCTCAATTTACCTTAATGAGATAATTTATAGTTGCACAAATATATGGGACTTGTTTTAGACCACAAAGTTTCAAAAGTTTTTCTATAAACTCTGTCATAGTCAAACAACATCACATAAAATTGTTCGATGTAGAACAGATCAGGTTTGCTTGTCCATATTTTAAGTCCATTCACGTACGAACGCAACGCCAAATGTGCACAGTAGTAACAGAAATAGGAGAGGGAATGAGAGAGAGAGAGAGTATTACCGGTGAAAACGATGAGATGAGGTTTTTCGGCATGAATCATACGGAGAATGAAAGCAGTGGTATTAAGATCGGAACAGGAAGACATCTGCTGCGGCAACACATCCTCACACGGCGTCGACTTTCCATTTCCGTAATGCATATCCGCCACCTGCAGTATCCTAAATTCCCCATTTTTGCTATCAAATCTCAACTTCTGTTGTGGATTTTTCCCTCCAGAAGCTTGAAGCAGTTGCAATGAGCTGAGAAATATTAGCAGCAAAAATAGTTTTACAAAATTCTTCTCCATAGCAATGAAATGTGAAGTAAGAGAAGGGGTTTTCTAATAATGGCGAGGTAGTTGTTAGCAGTAACAAAAAGATACGGCTATAATTTTCTCGAGTTAATAAATGATCACGAGATGTTTTTTTGTCTGATTCGCGTGACCCGAGGACTTGTTTCGGATTCCTTGGAATTATCCTTCTCCTCAAATTCTCCATCTTGTCAGTTTACTCGTGTTAAATGGGTGGTATTAAGTTGTCGTTGAACTAGAATTATTTTATTTTATTCAAGTGTTTGAATTTAGTTTTAAAGAATTTACTTTTTATTTTTATGGGAAAAGGTACAAAATTTCCCCTATATTATATTATATTATTTACTTCTGTCATCCATTATGTTATTTGTCTAATTTAGTCCATATCGTTAATGAACTTTTCAAAGTTGCCCTTAACCCTAACGAATCTACACCGTGTCAGCTGACCCCTTAATTTTTTCCATGTTGGGGAGGATGTGACGACCCGACATGGAAAAAATCTAAATTCACTAACTTGATGCCTGTAGTATTTATCATAACACATCTAAATCCGACTTTGACCTTCGAGATATTGCAAAAATGAAAGCGACACGTAGAAGCTCATGGCCACCTACCCAATCAATAACTCATGGAGTCTCCGCTTGCCAAGAACCACAACATTTTCTCTTTGATATAACTTACACAAACCTGATCACACTGATTTTAGGTCTAATAACCTTGTCTCACCCAATACAAGCTGCTCGGGCAATAGCTACCTCAAACACCATCTAATATCTCATATGACGCCATGAATACGCCAACAAGCTACAACTCGAATATGACCCATAAGGAAGAACAAACTTTGGCAAAGACCTATCCAACCCACGTAATGAATAAAATGGCCAAAAAGATGCTATTAGCCTATCTTAAAGAAAAGAAACAAGGCACACAAAATAATATAAGGAGCAGTACTCAACATCTCACTATTGCAGCGTAGAACCCGATCCATACATAATACCGTTGCAGCGTGCAACACGATCCAAACGTGATATCTTTACAGTGTGCAAATCGATCCAAACATGATACCCGTGGCAGTGTGCCACCTGATCCCCACATGATAATCAATAAGGAAATACCCACAAAGCCATAATACTCATTGTCACAACCAAATTCCCGAACCCGGTCATGATGGTGCCTTTTGTGAAGACAAGGCCAGCCAGAACAATGTCAACACCTCTTTTTTAAAGCAATTAGTTAACATTAACAATTCTAAAACATGCTTAATATAGCAAATAATGCGAAAATAGTAATAATAACGAGGGAAACCATCCTGACACAGCCCAAACCGGGGTGTCACAAGTCATGAGCTACTACAGAGTTTGCTACAAGTCTACGAAGTAAAATATCTGCTACAATAGTCCGAAATAACTCAAATGACATAAAGATAGGGGAGACAAAGGGCTGCAGAAGTTAACAGCTACCTCGTCGCTCCAACTCGCTGCCTCGTCAGGAAAGAATCAGTGCTCAGGTGCAGACTCTGATATGCATGTATCTGCACAAATAGTGCAGGGAGTAATGTGAGTACTACGACCTAGTGAGTAATAATAATAAACAATAATCGAAGGCATGAAAATACATAACTGCACAAAGCAATTCCATATCAGGCAGTAAAAATATTAACATAGTAGAACAGTAAGGAATCAAATGAAATCTCCTTTTAAAATTAGGTAAATCAGGTAAAACAACAAGTAAATAGTGAGTAGCAATCTGCCTCTCGGGCCCAGTATCAATTGCTCAAAACAGTATCAGCCCTTCGAGCTCAGTATCGACCACTCAGCATAATATCAGCCCCTCGGGCTTAGTATCAATCATTCGGCATAATATCAGCCCCTCGGGCTCACTCTCATATCACATGGGTACTCGCGCTCACTGTGGGTGTGCAGACTCCGGGGGGCCTTACGGCCCAAGCGCTATATCAACATAAGGCTTGAAAGCCTTCTCACATAACACACGAGGCCTGAAAGCCTCCTCACATCACTCACAAGGCTTGAAAGCCTCCTCACATCGCTCACGAGGCCTGAAAGCCTCCTCACATCACTCCAGCCACCACGTGACATATAAATGTACCTCAAGCCCTCGGCCTCACTCAGTCCAAAAACATTATAAGCCCCTCGGGCATCAATAAAATAGTAGTGTTCAGCCCAAACAACACTGAAAATATCATTTAGTCTTAAATTTCAATTAAAGTGGCTGAGTTTGTAAAATAGTATAATCAACATGAGTGAGTTCAAGTAGTACGTCAAATAGTGAGGAAAGAGTGACAAAAATCCACGAAGGACTCAAGTAGTCGGCATAAAGCCCAAAATATGGCAAGAAGCCCAAATCATGTTGATAACAAACACATCTCAATTAAATACATGGTAAAAATATCAATCGGGATGGACCAAGTCATAATCCCCAGTAGTAAATAACCTCGCGCTAGTCATAAGGCGCGTATTTCACCTTAATATAGCACTACGTTGTGCACATTGGGGTTTCAGACCCTCGGGATATCATTTACTATCATTACTCACCTCAAGCCGGCCAAAATCCAAGCTCGCTATGCCCTTGCCTCGCAAATCGACCTCCTCGTGCGTCGAATCTGATCAAAACCACAACGAATATATCATAACAGGCTAAGGAAACATAACCCAATCGAAAAGAATCGAAAACATCAAAATCTCAAAATTTGGCAAAATCCGAGCCCTGGAACCACTTCTCAAAATTCATAAATTCTTACACCAACGGGTTCCTTATATCGCCACGAGTCTATACATATAAAGAACACAAAAATCGAAGTCCAAATGACCCCTCAAATCCCAATTTAAAATATTAAAACTCAAGCCCTAATTCTTCCCCGTTTTGCTAAGTTCCATGGATTCCAAGGTCAATTTCACAATAAAAACGTGTTTTTAGTTGATAAGATTAACCTCTAATCACTTCCAGTCGAAACCCTATTCAATTCCCATCCAAAAGCTCTCAAGGTTGCTAAAAAATGGTGGAAATATAACTTGGTTCGCCGATGAAATAACTAATAAAATCCTTTTGTCCAGACTTCTTTTCCTCTACGCGAACGCGGGGGATCTCTCGCGATCGCGATGAACAAAATTTGCTACTGCCAAAAATACCCTTCACGAACGCGGTTACACTCACGCGAATGCGAAGGTCTGAACCCATAAGCCTACGCGAACGTGTACTGCTCCACGCGGACACGAAGGACAACAGCCCTAGGACCCAACTCCTTATACGCGAACGCGTATGCCTTCACGCGAATGCGTATACCTTCATGCGAACGCAATTACTCAACATCTGAACCTTTCGTGATCACGAGGCCCCAGACGCGAATGCGAAGGTCGAATTCCTGGTCCTGCAATTTCCTTCTACTCGTTCGCGACTCACCAACGTGAACGCAAAGACCAATTCTTCTACAACAGGTGATCTGAAGTTTCTGCAATATTTTCCAAGTTTAAATCTTCCCGTTAGCCATCCGAAATTACCTCGAGGCCCCCGAGACCTCAACCAAAATCACCAACACATCCTAAAACATCATTCAAACTTGTTCCAATTATCAAAACACATCAAACAATACTAAAATCATCAAATCTCACCGAATTCAAGCTTAAGTTCTTCAAAAACCTCTGAAACACGCATTTGATAAAAAACCCGACCAAATCACCTCCAAATGACGTGAAATTTTTCACACAGATCCAAATCACCTAATAAAGGTAAAATAACTCTCGAAATTCCATTCTGACCCTCATATCAAAATCTCACCTATCAACAGAATTTTTCAAAATACTGACATCGTCAATTCAAGACTAATTCTACACCGGACCTCCAAAATCAATTCCAATCATAATCCTAAGTCACAAATCATCCCCCGAAGCTAATCGAATTACCGAAATCACATCCGAGGCCTCTAACTCATAAGTCAATATCCGGTAGACTTTTCTAAGATAAGTCTTCCTTAAAGAGACTAAGTGTCTCACTTCTTTTCAAAACCAATCCAATTCGACTCATTCATCCAAGACTCTTATAATGAAATACAAAGAAGCAGAAAATGAGGAAAACAAGACGGTAACTCATGTGACTATGGGCCGGGTCGTCACATCCTCCCCAACTAAAACATAATGCTCGTCCTTAAGCGGGTCAAGAAACTTACCTGGAGCCTCAAACAGGTGAGGATATCTGCTCCGCATCTCCCGCTCGGTCTCTCAAGTAGCCTCCTCCACGAGCTAACCTCTCCACTGTACCTTCAGCGAAGCTATATCCTTTGATCTCAACTTTTTAACCTGACAACCCAAAATAGCGATCGGCTCTACATCACAGGTCAAATCATCATCCAACTGAACCGTGCTGAAGTCCAATACATGGGACGAGTCCCTAACATACTTCCAGAGCATAGAAAATGAAATACTAGATGCACGCCTGACAAGCTGGGTGGAAAGGCAAGCTCATAAGCCACCTTCCCAATCCTCCTAAGTACCTCAAAAGTCCCGATGAATCGCAGACTCAGCTTCCCTTTCTTCCAAACCGCATAACACCCTTCATGGGCGAAACCTTCAGTAAGACCTTCTCACCAACCATATAAGACACTACTCGAACCTTCCGGTCTGCATAACTCTTTTAATACGACTGTGATGTACGAAGCCTCTCTTGAATCAGCTTCACCTCCTCTAAGGCATCTTGAACCAACTTCGTCCCCAATAGCCTAGCCTCGTCGGGCTCGAACCAACAAACTGGAGACCTACACTGCCTCCCATATAACGCCTCATACGGGTCCATCTAAATGCTCGACTGATAACTGTTATTGTAGGTAAACTCTGCAAATGACAAAATTATCCCAAAAACCTCCAAAATCAATAACACAAGCATGCAACATCTCCTCCAATATCTGAATAGTATGCTCGGACTGCCCATCCGTCTGAGGATGAAATGTTGCGCTCAACTCTACTTGCATACCCAATTCTCGCTGAACTGTCCTCCAGAACTCAGAAGTTAACTAAGTACCTCTATCTGAGATAATAGACAATGGAACACCATGCAATCGAACAATCTCCAGAATAAAGATCCCTACCATCCGCTCCGAAGAATAGGTAGTACATATCAGAATAAAGTACGCGAACTTGGTCATCCAATCCACAATCACCCAAATCGAATCGAACTTCTTCAAAGTCTGAGGAAGACCACTCACAAAATCTATAATGACTCTCTCCCACTTCCACTCGAGAATAATTATCCGCTGAAGTACGCCACTAGGTCTTTGATGCGCATATTTTACCTGCTGACAGTTGAGACACTGAGCCACAAATCCTACAATGTCTTTCTTCATTCTCCTCCACCAATAGTGTTGCCTCAAATCCTGAGACATCTTCGCAGCACCCGGATGAATGGAATACCGCGATCTATGAGCCTCCTCTAATATCAACTTCAAAGCACATCCATATTGGGCACACAAATCCGTCCATGCATCCGCAATGCACCATCCTCACAAATGGTCACGTCTCTGCATCAAAATGCTGAACCATGTCATTAAGGACAAGCAAATGCGGATCATCATATTGGCGCTCTCTGATGAGATCATCTAAGGAAGACCGAGAAACCATACAAGCCAACACCCGACTGAGCTCCGAAATATCTAATCTCACCAACCGAATTGGCCAAGGCATGAACATCAACTGCAAAGGGCCTCTCCCTAACTGGGATATACGCCAAACTCCCCATACTAATTGCCTTTTGGATCAATGCATCGGCCATTATATTGGCCTTCCCTGGGTGATACATAATGGTAATATCATAATCCTTAAGTAACTCTAGCCACCTTCACTGCCACAAATTAAGGTCCTTTTGCTTGAACAAATGTTGAAGACTACAATGATCGATGAATACCTTACAAGATATACCATACAAGTAGTGCCTCCAAATCTTCAGAGCATGAACTATAGCAGTCAACTCCAAATCATGTACAAGGTAGTTCTTCTCGTGGGGCTTCAACTAATGAGAATCATAAGCAATCACTCTACCATCCTCCATCAATACACATCTGATCCCAACTCTCGAAGCATCACAATATACAATATAATAACCTAAAGCTGAGGGTAAAACCAATACTGGAGTTGTGGTCAAGACTATCTTGAGCTTCTTAAAGATCTGCTCGCACTCGTCCGACCATACGAATGGAGCACCCTTCTAATTCAACTTGGTCAAGGCGATGCAATAGAGGAAAATCCCTGAACAAATCGGCAATAATAACCTGCCAACCCAAGGAAACTATGAATATCTGTGGCTGAGGTTGATCTAGGCCAACTCTGAACCGCCTTTATCTTCTTCGGGTCGACTTGAGTACCTTCGTAGGACATCACGTGCCCCAAGAAAGCTACTGACCTGAGCCAAAACTCACACTTGGAGAATTTTGGATAAAGCTTCTCCTCACTCAATCTCTGCAATACAACTCATAAATGTGCGTGCTCCTCCTGACTACACGAGTACACCAGAATATCATCAATAAAAAAATAATGAACGAATCTTGATACGGCCGAAATACACTATTCATATGCATGAACGCTGCTAGGGCATTGGTCAGCCCAAAAGACATAACAAGAAACCCATAGTGCCTATATTTAGTCCTGAAAGCAGTCTTCATAATATATGAATCCTTGATCTTCAACTGGTGATAGCCCGAATGGAGATCAATCTTTGAGAACACCTTCGCTCCTTGAAGCTGGTCAAATAAATCATTAATGCGAGGTAGAGGATACTTGTTCTTCACTGTTACTTTGTTCAATTGCCTATAGTCAATGCATATTCTTATGGTGCCATCCTTCTTCTTTACAAATAGAAGAGGTGCATCCCCACAGTGACATACTAGGCCGAATGAACCCTTTATCTAGGAGTTTCTAAAGCTGATCCTTTAACTCTTTCAGCGCCGCTAGTGCCATATGATATGGCAAAATGAAAATGGGCTGAGTTCCCGGCACCAGGTCAATGCCAAAATCAATATTCGTGTCCGGTGGCATACCCGGCAGGTCTGTAGGAAATACATCAAGAAACTCCCTCACAATTGGGACAGAATCAATGCTAGGAGTCTCGGCTCCATTATCTCTCACAAACGCCAAATATAAAAGGCAACCCTTATCTACCATACACCGAGCCTTTAAGAATGAGATCACCCTACTAGGAACATAGTTAGTCACACCACTCCACTCGATTCTCGGCACACCTAATATAGCCAAAGTGATTGTTTTAGCATGACAGTCCAGAATAGCATGACACGAAGATAACCAGTCTATGCCCAAAATAACATCAAAATCCACCATGCTCAATAGCAATAGATCAACTTGGGTCTCCAGACCCTCAATAGCCACCAAACATGACCGATACATATGGTCTACAACAATAGTATCGCCCACCTAGGTAGATACATGAACAGGTAAAGCAAGACACGCTCGAGTCGTAGCCAAATGATGAGTAAAATATGAGGACACATAAGAATAGGTGGAATCGGGATCAAATAAGACTGAGACATCCCTGTGGTAGTCTGAAACAATACTTGTAATGACAGCATCTGAAGCAATAACATATGTCGTGCCCTGAAGAGCATAAAAGTGAGCATGACCATCGCCTGATCGACCTGCACCTCTAGGGCGACCCCTAGCTACCTGACCCCCACCCTTAGCTAGAGGGGGGAGGGGGAAGGGGGGTGCTGAAGAAGCTGGACCAGAAGACGAGGACTGACCCCTTTGCTGAGATGAGCTAGCAGCACGATGAGGACACTGCCTCAATATATGCCCAAACTCTTCACACTCATAAGAACTCTCGGGTGCTGGAGAATGGAACTGAAGGGAACCCCTCGCGCCAAAAGAACCCGGCCTAGAAGAACCCTGAATAGACGGGGCACGAGATGAACTTTGTGCTAGAAGAGCGCTGAGTGAAGGCTGACTCTGCTGAGAACCATGATACCCACGACCTGAAGATGCCTTAGGATACTCGGGATGGGCCAAATGAGTGGTCCTGAAAGAACGAACCCTACCCTGCTGGAACTGGCCCCTCGAAGGAGCACCACTAAAACTGCCAAAACCTCGAGGCCTCTTGGCCTCCCTCTACTCTCGATCCTGACGGCAAATCGCCTCAATCTCCCTCAGCTATATTAACTACCTCCTCGAATGAAGCACATAGTACTCTTTATTTAGTCATAAGAACACATAGATGATAGTTAAGGCCATCAACAAATCTCCTAATCCGCTCCCAGTCCGGCAAACCATCCAGATGGCATGACCTGCCAACTCTTAAAACCTCATCTCATACTGAGACATAGTTATATCTCCCTGCCGTAGACTCTCAAACTGCATCCGCAGCTTCTCTCGGTGGGACTGCGATACATACTTCTCCAAGAAGAAAGTGGAGAACTCCTGCTAAGTCAAAGGTGTTGCACCAGCCGGCCTACGCCTCTCATATGCCTCCCACCAAGTGAAGGCTGCCCCAGTAAACTGAAAGGTGGTAAATGCCTCACCACTAGACTCCAAAATCCCCGTTGTATGAAGCATACGCTGAAACCTGTCAAGAAAATCTTAGGCATTCTCGCCCTTAGCACCACTGAACGTCAGAGGCTGAAGTCTACCAAACCTCTCGAGGCGACGCTGCTTATCCCCAGGCATAGCTGGAACCCTGAACTCCTGCAATGGTGCAACTGGCTGAGCTGTAGAACCCTGAACTTCTGCAATGCTGAAATTGGCTAAGCTGGAGGTGCTTGTAGAGTCTGTATTCCCTGCACTACATGATCAAGTATACGAGCAATGAGGGTCTGATTGTCTCCTCCAGCCTGCGAAGTAGCTGATATTGTGGTGGCTGAAACTGCCTGCCCATGTTGCTCTGCCTCTTCCACGATCACGATCGCGTCCACGGCCTCCGGTGGCCTAAGTGGGTGGTACTGGTGGTCTTCTGTCACGTCCGGTAGCTCGTGTCCTCACCATCTGTGAGAGAATAGAATAAAGAAAAATTTAGTACTCAGATCAACAAGTTCGCATAATAAGAATTTCAAGAATGTGAAGTTTTCCTAAAGTTTTTGCAACCTCCCAAGGATAAGTACAGACGTCTCTGTACCGATCCGTGAGACTCTACTAAGTCAGATCATGACTCGCGAGACCTAGTAACCTACACTCTCATACCAACTTGTGACGACCCAATTTCCAAACCCGATCGTGATGGCGCTTCTCGTGAAGACAAGGCCAGCCAGAATAACGCCAACACCTTTTTAAAGCAATTAATTAACATTAACAATTCTAACATATGCTTAATATAGCAAACAATGCAGAAATATCATTAATAATGAGGGAAACCATCCCGACACAGCCTAAATTGGGGTATCACAATTCGCGAGCTATTAAATAGTTTGCTACAAGTCTACAAAATAAAATATCTGATACAATAATCTGAAAGAACTCAAATGACATAAAGATGGGGGAGACAAGGGGCTGCGAACGTCAACAACTACCTCGTCGCTCCAACTCACTGCCTGGTCTTGAAAGAATCAATGCTCAGGTGCAGACTCTAATATGCCTGTATCTGTACACATGATACATGGAGTAATGTGAGTACTCCGACCCAGTGAGTAATAATAATAAATAATAACCGAAGGCATGAAAACACATAACTGCACAAATCAATTCTATATCAGGCAGTAAAAATAGTAACACAGCAGAACAGTAAGGAATCAAATGAAATCTCCTTTTAAAATTAGGTAGGTAAAACAACAAGTAAATAGTGAGTAGCAATCTGTCTCTCGGGCTCAGTATCAATCGCTTAGAACAATATCACCCCTCGAGCTCAGTATTAGTCACTCAGTGTAATATCAGCCCCTCAGGCTCAGTATCAATCACTTAGAATAATATCAACCCCTCTGTCACGCCCCAAATTGAGGGACATGACTGGCGCTGACCGGGTAGCCCTAGTCAAGCGGACCTGGGTGCCTTTCTAATCCACGCGTTGCCCCTGTATTGTTCATTACTTAAAAATCAAGTACTTTATTAAATTTATAGTTAAAATCATACCTCTAACAACATAACAACACACTTTACTTCTTAACAAGTTCACAATTTACAATGCCCGACATAACATATACATAAGACTATAATCCCACAGTTTACTGTCTACGGAGCCTCTAGGATACAAAGGATGATACAATACTTGCCGGTAACAAGGCTCCGGCTATACCTTACAAAACCAAAATAGAAATCCAAAATAGAAGTGGCGAGAGCCACGCAGGGCCCCGAGAGGAAAGGGGCTCACCAAAACGGTCAGTGGAAGATGAAGAATGCTACTGTCGATGAGCTGAAGTGCCTGCTACGGATCCACCTACAATCATAACACGAATGTAGCATCCCCGGCAAAAGGGACGTCAGTACACTAGAATTGTGCTGGTACGTATGGACCAGATTTGTCCCAAGTAAACTCAAGCCATAAATCAAATAAATCACGATAGTAAACAACCAATGATTACACCAAGAAATAACAAAGCCAGCCAATCACGTTCCCATATTTACTTCGTTTCAAGTAGTCCTCAGCCCAAGTACAATTAATGTTCAACAAGGAAGGCAACAACCAAACAAACACGGGAAGCGCAATCATGTCAAACAAAGGGGCAATCAGTGCCCTACAGGTTGCAAACTCTCCTGCTGTCTCCTTTCACAATTTCACATCAATGATTTCATATCAATTTCAATGGCGATTTCGATCGCTTTCCACCCTTATTACCTCGGCCACCCTTATTACCTCGACCACCCTTATCACCCCAACCCACACATTATTACTTCGTGTTGCGACGCGCAACCCGATCCCACCAAACAGTTTCAAATCACAACAATCACAAAGGGCAAACAAGAGCACTACACAAGATTACAAACAAGGGCAATAAGTGAATCACAAATTAGTTCATGCTTTCAAATACTTTTCAAGTCGGTATCACAACCAAGTTACAATATTTCCATATCCGAGAGTACCCATATCATTAGGTTCAACAGTTTATCACAATTCGAGTTATTTCATTAGTTTCCCACAAGAAGCCAAGTATGTCATCATTACAATCGTTCTCAATTTCCTTACCAAATATGACTTTCTTTTTCATCTTTCGGTTCTCGGCCCATACCACACAACACATAGTTCAAATGAATTAAATACCCAACAACTAAATTAAAGATTTACACAACAATTCTCAAATTATCACATACCAAATGAATTGTACACATAAGGCGATTTCACAAGGATCAAAGTTGGCCATATATACCTGGTGTCGGGTTTTCTTCCTTTAATCTCCTACTTTAAGTTCACCCATATTATCCTATGTTTCCAACTTCGTTCTTCCAAACTCTTACTCCTACTCACACCCTTTTTACTAAATTCAAATCTCAAAGAACATGCATGAGTGTCAAATTCTATTTTCAAAATCTATTGTATGCAAGTCCTTCTTTACCTTTTACAACTAAAAATTAGAGGAAAATGACTAGGGTTTTTACCTTTTAGAGATTTGGGGAAGATGACATTTGTCCTGGGATCTTCCGGACCAAGCGATTAGAAACAATCTTTGAAGATGGTTAGATTTCTCTCTCTAGGTTCCCTCTTTCCTCTGTCTAGTTTTGCTAAGAAAATATTAGAAAATGAAGGTTTGAGCTGTTTTGTTAAAGAAGGAGTCGGGTTAAAATTTTATAAAAATCTGGGCCGAGTCAAATCTGCGGTCGCAACTGCGATCGCAAAATCAACATGCGGTTAGCATAATAGACCGCAGAATTACCCCAAAAATTCACCTGTTCTATTACGATATGCGACCAGAATGCAGTCCACATTTGTGTTTCGCGGTCTCAGAAAGCACCACATAATTGACACTCAAAAATTCTCAAGAAATTATGCGATGGATCTCCGGTCCGCATTTCCGTTATGCGATCGCATATTGGATCGCATTTTCAACACAAATTATGGAAAACATTCTGTTAAACTCAGCGGTAGGAATGCGGTCCGCATAGCAGATCTGCGACCGCATTCTTGATCGCAGAATCAACATTTTCTGGAAAATTTTATTCTTTCAATTTTTAAAGCTTAAATCACTACCAAGGGTCCGAACCACAACACATTCCTAACACAATATTCGGACCATGACACCATGACTACTAAGCACAAAAATTTTACGGGGCCTTACATCCCCCCCCCCCCTTAAATTCACTCGTCCTCGAATGAGGATTTTGGAAAATCAGTTGGTTTTGAAAGACATGATATGCAAACTGTCAAAATTTTCACTAACTCCCATATTTTAGAAAAATTTCGCTAGAGTTTCCTTTGTATTATGGACATATCCACCTGCCAGAGAGCCCCCAAAACATATTACCAAACAACAACACACATTTACAACATTTTCCCCAGCTTGTACACACTTTCTTACCTCAACAATTGCACATATTCTATCACATTGTTACATTTGCACATAAACTAGCTACTTCAATGAGTCCTTACCTTATTTAACCATCTCAATACACCATATACACATAAACAAACAATTATAGATTTACACTTACTACTAGTTGTTTATTTAACACATGAGTCTTTATAAGGCTTTCGTTTATCAAGGAAGGTTCAAGTGACCCAAGGTAACAACACATATAACATTTTGCAAAATGAAAGAAACTTTACTAACACTAAGAAGGAAGCAATTTGGGCAAGACGATAGTTATTTCAAAAAGGTATAAGGGTCGCCTAATTTCTTCTAAGCTTGATCAAACAAATGGGGGTACTTTTCCTTCATCTCTTTTTCTGCTTCCCATGTGGCCTCCTCAACTTGTCGACTTCGCCACAATACTTTGACAGAGGCAACTTCCTTGTTTCTCAACTTACGAACTTGCCTATCAAGGTTGGCAACCAGAACTTCTTCATATGACAAATCTTCATTAACCTTAATAGCCTCGACCGGCATGATGGTGGATGGATCTCCAATCACTTTCTTCAACATGGACACATGGAATACCGATTGCACTGATGACATTTCAGGAGGCAACTCCAGCCTATAAGCAACTTGCCCAATCCTTTGAACGATCCGATATGGACCGACATACCTAGGACTCAATTTTCCTTTCTTCCCGAATCGCATGACTCCCTTCATGGGAGATACCCTCAAGAACACCCAATCATTGACTTGAAACTCTAAATCTCTTAGGATTTTTGGCGACTCTGTGCAGTTTTCATCCTCTCCTGAATAACCTTAACTTTTTCCATAGCTTGGTACACCAGATCTGGCCCTAGCAATTCCGCTTCACCTACCTCAAACCATCCAATTGGCGAACTACACCTTCTCCCGTACAATACCTCAAACGGGGCCATCTGAATGCTAGCATGAAAGCTGTTATTATAAGAAAATTCTATCAATGGTAAGAGTTCATCCCAATTACCTTTGAAATCCAAAACACAAGCCCGCAACATATCTTCAAGCGTCTGAATAGTCCACTCGGCTTGACCGTCGGTCTGCGGATGGAAAGCTGTGCTGAGATTCACCTCGGTTCCCAAACCTTGCTGAAACTTTTTCCAAAATTTAGCTGTGAATTGAGCCCCGCGATCCGAGATAATAGAAAGTGGAGTGCCATGAAGCCTTACTATCTCCTTGATGTACAACCTTGCATATTGCTCCGTAGTATCAGTGGACTTGACTGGCAGGAAGTGAGCTGATTTGGTGAGTCGATCCACTATCACCCATATTGAGTCGAACTTACGCTGAGTGCGAGGTAACCCCACCACGAAATCCATATTGATCATCTCCCATTTCCACCTTGGTATTTCTATAAGCTGAGTTAATCCACCAGGCCGTTGATGCTCGGCCTTCACTTGTCGACAGTTCGGACATTTAGCTACAAAGCCTGCCACATCCCTTTTTATACCGTCCCACCAATAAATCTCCTTGAGATCATGATACATTTTCATAGAACCTGGGTGCACAGAATACCTGGAAATATGAGCCTTTGCCATCACTCTCTCCGAAGCTCGTCCACGTCCGGGACACATAGCCTACCTTGACACCACAATACACCATCCTCGCTACTGAGTACAAATGCTGAGGTCTTGTTATTCATAACTGCTTCCTTCACCCGAGCCAATGCTGGATCCATAAACTGCTTTTCCTTGATTTCCGCCACCAATGATGATTCTGCTCCATTATGCACCATAACATTCCCCTCGTCTGATGTCGAGATGCGAACCCCCAAACTGGCCAATTGGTAAACTTCCAGAGCCAGGGGTCTCTGATCCACCCCCAAATGATCCAAACTACCCATGGATTTTCGACTAAGAGCGTCGGCCACCATATTTGCCTTCCTTGGATGGTACAATATGTTCATATCATAGTCTTTAAACAATTCTAACCACCGTCGTTGTCTCAGATTCAGCTCCTTCTGTTTGAACAAATACTGGAGGCTTTTGTGGTCTGAAAATACATCTACATGAACCCCATAAAGATAGTACCGCCATATTTTCAAAGCAAACACAACTGCTGCAAGCTCCAAATCATGCGTTGGATAATTCTTCTCGTGATTATTGAGTTGCCTGGAAGCATAAGCTATGACTTTCCCGCGCTGCATCAATACACACCCCAAACCGACCCTAGAGGCATCACAATAAACCACAAACCCCTCTGTGCCTTATGGTAAGGCCAATACTGGTGCCGAGGTCAACCTTGACTTCAATTCCTGAAAACTTTCCTCACAAGCATCGGACCACTGGAACTTAACTGCCTTATGCGTCAATTTAGTCAATGGGGAGGCGAGGGTTGAGAATCCATCCACAAACCTCCGATACTACCCTGCCAGACCCAAGAAGCTACGAATCTCTGTCAGGGTCGTGGGTCTAGGCCAATCCTTCACTGCTGCAATCTTCTGAGGATCCACCTGAATCCCTTCACTAGAAATAACATGGCCCAGAAAGGCTACGGACTCCAACCAAAATTCACATTTTGAAACTTGGCGTACAATTGGTGCTGATGAAGGGTGTGCAATGTTGCTCTGAGATGAATGGCATGATCCTCCCTGCTTCGAGAGTAGATGAGGATGTCTTCAATGAATAAAATCACAAAGGAATCTAGGAAAGGCTTGAAAACCAGATTCATAAGGTCCATGAAAGTTGTTGGGGCATTGGTTAGCCCAGAAGACATGACCAAAAACTCGAAGTGACCATAACGAGTTCTGAAGGCGGTCTTAGGAATATCCTGCTCTCTAATCTTCAACTGGTGGTACTCGGACCGTAGATCAATTTTTGAGAAAAACTTTGCTCCTTACAATTGGTCAAACAAATCATCTACCCGAGGCAAAGGATATTTATTCTTGATTGTGACTTTGCGGAGCTGCCGATAATCAATGCACATTCGAAGTGACCCATCCTTCTTTCTGGCAAAAAGAACCGGAGCACCCCACAGGGATACTCTCGGTCGTATGAACCCTTTCTCTGATAAATCAACCAACTGCTCCTTTAACTCCCTTAACATGAACAGGTAAAGCAAGACACCCTCGGGTCTTGTACTGAGTACAAATGCTGAGGCCTTGTTATTCATAACTGCTTCCTTCACCCAAGCCAATGCTGGATCCATAAACTGCTTTTCCTTGATTTCTGCCACCAATAATGATTCTGCTCCATTATGCACCATAACATTCCCCTCATCTGATTAGAAACAATCTTTGAAGATGGTTAGATTTCTCTCTCTAGGATCCCTCTTTCCTCTCTCTAGCTTTGCTAAGAAAATATGAGAAAATGAAGGTTTGAGGTGTTTTGTTAAAAAAGGAGCCGGGTTAAAGTTTTATAAAAATCTGGGCCGAGTCAAATCTGCGGTCGCATAATCGACATGCGGTCCGCATAATGGACCGCATAATTGCCCCAAAAATTCACCTGTTCTGCTACGATATGCGACCAGAATGCGGTCCGTATTCGTGTTCTACGGTCGCATAATGTACCGCACAATTGACACTCAAAAATTCTCAAGAAATTATGCGATGGATCTGCGGTCCGCATTTTCGTTATGCGATCGCATATTGGACCGCATTTTTAACACAAATTTTGGAAAATATTCTGTTAAACTCTGCGGTAGGAATGCAGTCCGCATAGCAGATCTGCAACCGCAGAATCAACATTTTCTAGAAAATTTTATTCTTTCAATTTTTAAAGCTTAAATCACTACCAAGGGTCCGAACCGCGACGCATTCCTAACACAATATTCGGACCATGACACCACGACTAATATGTTTTTAAGCACAAAAATTTTACGGGGCCATACACCCTCGGGCTCACTCTCATATCACAAGGGTACCCGCGCACACTGTGGGTGTGCAGACTCCGGAGGGGCCCCTTACGGCGCAAGCGCTATATCAACATAAGGCCTGAAAGCCTTCTCATATCACACACGAGGCCTGAAAGCCTCCTCACATCACTTACAAGACCTGAAAGCCTCCTCACATCGTTCACGAGGCTTGAAAGACTCCTTACATCACTCCAGCCACCTCGTGGCATATAAATGTACCTCAGGCCCTCGGCCTCAGTCAGTCCAAAAATATCATAAGCCCCTCGGGAATTAATAAAATAGTAGTTCTTAGCCTAAATAATAGTGAAAATATCATTTAAGCCTTAAATTTTAATTAAAGTGGTTGAGTTTGTAAAACAATATAATCAACAGGCGTGAGTTCAAGTAGTACGTCAAATAGTGAGGAAAGAGTGATAAAAATTCACGAAGGACTCAAATAGTCGGCATAAAGCCCAAAATATGGCAAAAAGCCCAAATCATGTTGATAAAAAAAACATCTCAGTTAAATATGCGGTAAAAATATCAATCGGGACGGACCAAGTCACAATCCCTAGTAGTAAATAACCCCGCGCTCGTCATAAGGCGTATGCTTCACCTCAATATAGAACTACATTGTGTACATCGGGGTTTCAGACCCTTAGGATATCATTTATTACCATTACTCACCTCAAGCCGGCCAAAATCCTAGCTCGCTATGCCCCTGCCTCGCAAATCGACCTCCTCGCGCGTCGAATCTGATCAAAATCACAACGAATACATCACAATAGGTTAAGGGAATATAACCCAACCGAAAAGAATCGAAAAACATCGAAAATCTCGAAATTTGGCAACATCTGAGCCCTAGGCCCACATCTTGAAATTAAGAAATTCTTACACCAACAGGTTCCTTATCTCGCCACGAGTCTATACATATAAAGAACACCAAAATCGGAGTCTAAATGACCCCTCAAATCCCAATTTGAAATATTAAAACTCAAGTCCTTCCCCTTTTTGCTAAGTTCCTGGATTCCAAGGTCAATTTCACAATAAAAACATATTTTTAGTTCATAGGACTTCCCTCCAATCACAATAAAAATGTGTTTTTAGCCCAAACAGTTGAGAATCTTTTTTATAACTGAAAAATATAAAATTTGTATGTTATAATTGAGTTTGTTGAGTTATATTAGGAGTCTATTATATTAATTGATCCACTTTCCAGTTTAAAAATAGTGTAATCCTCTATTTCACGCCGTGAATACAATAATTTGTCAAGCTATAATCCCATGTTTCACTTCATGAATACAGTCGAATACAATAATCTGTCAAGCTGTAATCCCATGTTTCACTTCGTGAATACAGTCGAATACACTCGAATACAACAACTGATTAGCCGGACTTCCCTAATTCACGCTTATTTTTACTACTGTATTCATGAATACAATAGCTTAAAAACATCAAATACATGTTATAACCATAAAAAAATATATTTATATTATGTAATATAGCAAAATAATATCTATAAGTAGTTAATTACTGCTAAGATTGTGCTTTATGAAATTTCTCTTTAAAAAAAAGGCTCACATGCTAAAAAGTTTATGCCGTTAGTTAAAAGGACAAGGCTAGCCTACTTTTGTAACAAGAAGGTTATATATGACCTCAACTATTAGTTTTGAGAGTAAATTTGAGCAATTTTTAAAGTTTAGGGGCAAATTATGACTATTTGGTAAAAAATAATACTTCTCTGTTTTATGTGACACATTTTTTCTTTTAGTTTGTCGCACGAATGGCGTCCTTTACATTTAGAAACAACTTAATTACGAAATTATTATTTTATCCTTAACAAAATAATTTATAAATCAACAAATATTCGTAGTTTATTTTAGACCACAAATTTAAAAAAGAAATTTCCTTATTTCATGCCTAGTACAATGCCACATAAATTAGAGCAAACACATTAGTACTTAGAGACCGTTTGGCCATAAAAATTGTTTTACTTTTTTTTGAAATCAGTGGTTGGCCATAAAATTTTTAAATTTTACTTTAAGATGAATTTTGAAATTTTTTAAAAATTTTAAAAAGCAATTTTTCAAATTTTCGTTCATATTACTCATAAAAGTTAAAAAATAACCCATAATTATATTAATATCCAAACACAACTTTAATTTTCAAATATGAACGCAATTTTACAAAATTCTTACGTCCAAGCGCCCACTTTCGCTTGGCTATGTAGTACGACGTCGTCTAGTATCGGCACAGACAAAAAATCTCCTCCTTCAACTTCCTTCCCTCTCATCTGCTAACACAAAAACCAGAACACACTTCTCATCTTCTTCTTTGAGCTTTTCTTTGCTCATACAATGCCATTTCTAGCCATGTCACTACCAAAACCCAACCTTTTCTCTAATCTTCCCACTGCTCCACTCCCTACCCACAACCCCAACTCAACCCCACTACCCCAACCCCCTATCCCCATACCCAAATATCCACCACCCCAAAAGAAACCCCACAATTCTCAAAAACCGCCCAAAAAAGCTGCTCCGGCTTTCAAAACGCACCACCACAATTCCAACTACCACAAACCCGTTAAACCGGGTCAAGTCATTACATCCGACGGCGACCGCTCCGTCGTCGTTAAAGATAACGGCGTTTCCTACCGTCTTCCCGGTGCTCCATTTGATTTTCAGTTCAGTTACTCTGAGACTCCAAAAGCTAAACCGGTGGCTATTCGTGAACCGGGTTTTTTGCCTTTTGCTCCTCCTACTATGCCTAGACCCTGGACCGGGAAAGCACCGATGAAGAAATCAAAGAGAAATATTAAGCTTTTTGAGCCGTTGAATCCTCCAGTAGAAAATAATGAAGGGATTAAGCGTTATGAAATGTTGAGGGCTTATGAGCTGATGGGGAAGTTTGAAGGGAGGCCAAAGGAAAAGGTGTTGGGGCCCCCATTGACTAAGGACGAAATTCGTGAGCTATTGAAACCTTGTATAGCTAGTAATCGACAGGTTAATATTGGTAAGTTTACTTGGAATTTTAGGTAATGGAATGTGTTTGCAATGAAACAAGACACATATGAATCTTGCAGCTTGTTTGGATTGTTGTTACATGTTTCATAATGTATCTTATTGTATTGTTTGATGAATACTGCGTTTGGATGGATTGTATCGTTTGCCATTGTTTCATGATATCACGCACCAACTATATGAAAAATAAACTTGCAATATTGCCGGTTCGGTAAGGAAATGTGTTTGAAATGAAACAACGTGTATGAATCTTAGTTGACGGACTAGTTATGCAGATATTATAATGTAGGAATTTTTATGGGATAAGTGATAATGTGAAATGCAATGAATAATAGCGTAGGAATTATTATGCTGCCTACATGGTGAAGATTTTTGTCTTTAGGTATTCTTATCTATTTATTGCTAATACACATATTCTTACTCCACATTCTATCATGCATAAAGTATTACATACATTTCTGCATAATTTATGCCGGTATTAGCAATGCAAAGTTTAATACTTTAAAACAATGCTTTAGTTATAGTGATTACTACTCCTAACTAAAGCTTCGTTAGTGATACAGAGATAATTTTATCTTATGTGGCCAACCAAATTTTTGTAGTATTTATGCTAGGGTTGTTTGTGTTTATGTGGTCAATCAAACTACCGCCACATTATTATGCTTACTCGCTAGTGTTATGTCACTTTTGCTTCTTAGCTGCCTGCATGTCCCTTCGTTCCCTCTGCCTTACAAGAACTTATAAGAATACCTAAGCCAGATTAGTGGTTTTTGCAAACCAACCAAAAACTGATTTGGGATTGAGACATAGTAGATAGTTTATTGATTGTTGTTGTTGAATGGTGAACTTTTGTTTTTGTATTGCTGCGTTTTTTGCTGCCAAAGCTCAATTTTTGCTATTGTATATTTTGGAATGTTGAGCCAATTAAAAAAAATAAATAAATAGGCGAAGTGTTTTTTTCTTTTGTTTTTTTTGGGGTGGGGGCGGGAGAGGGAGGGGGGAGGAGCTTCTGGGGTCAACTTGATTGCTAATTGTTGACAGCATCTTGTTTTATCTAAGGACTTGCGAAGATTTTATTTAAGTTGGATTGTTCTGAATCCATTGCTCGATTTTGCACATGCGCTGCTTGTTAATTCAGAACGACTTTTCTTCATTCTCCCATTCATTTTATACTTTATTCCTCTCTCAAAATTTTGAGCATGCCACAATTTGTGCTTTTGGAATTTTCGTATTGAATCTTTGAATTTGATAGGTCGGGATGGATTGGTACATAACATGTTAGAGTTAATACATACCCATTGGAGAAGGGATCCGGTTTGTAAAGTTCGATGTTTAGGTGTTCCCACTGTTGATATGAACAACCTATGCAAATGTCTCGAGGTTATCCATTCATTAAAGTATTGTCAAATATTGTTGAATTTTCGGTCATGTATTTTTATTAAGTTTACTATATACACTCTAAAAGGGTTTCCGGCTTGCCATCTGCATCTTTATCACTATTAGGAGAAGACTGGTGGAAAGATCATACATAGAATGGGTGGTGTAGTTTATCTCTTTCGGGGCAGGAACTATGACCATCGTACTCGTCCAAAGTACCCACTGATGCTATGGAAACCAGCTACACCAGTTTACCCAAAGCTTATACAGGACGCTCCAGAAGGATTGACCAAAGAAGAAGCTGATGAACTACGAATCAAGGGAAAAAAGCTACCCCCTATCTGTAAATTAGGTACGTCATCTACCTAACCACTCCGACATGTGCTTGTATCTGGTTTTACATTTGAGCTCTGGCTTTCAATCTGCTATTGTGGTTATTGGCAACAACAAACATGTAATGTTGTTGGGTCACTTGCAACTGATGGCAGAACATCTGATCATGTTACTGTTAAGTGATGAATCTCCTACATAATGCTGTTCATAGGATGCCACCTTCAATCTTTCCCGTCTTTTTGATAGCCAATATTTATGACCATGATGAAAATAAAAGCATATTTATCACCATCTTTTGCTTCTCAGTTCCTGAACACTAACTAATTTTTGTTGAAGTAGAGAGTATCTAGAGCTTTTGTTTTTCTTGAAGCAACTGAATGTATGCTAATATATCTCTTATTTTCTAACCTGTGAACCTAAAAAGTTTAACGACTTTGTGCGTTGGTTGTCTAAATCGCATGAGACGCAGTTTGCAATATAAACAAAGTGAAAGACAAGGTCCTCCAATTTCATCTTTGACTGGTCTGTTTAATTAGAAATTTTGATGTGCACTGTCTTATTTTCCTTGTATAAACTAGATTGATATGCATTTCCTGTGGTTATGATCAGGCTTTTGTGCTTTCCAACTAGGCAAAGTTTTCACATTTGTATATGTGTGTACATTGGACTTTTCATCACTTTTTTTGCATTACGACTCATTTTGAAGAACTTGGGTATCTGCCTTTGCAGCTAAAAATGGAGTCTACCTTACGTTAGTTAGAGACGTGAGAAGTGCATTTGAAGCTTGTCCACTAGTGAAGATTGATTGCCGGGGTATGCATGCAAGTGATTATAAGAAGATAGGAGCTAAGTTAAAGGTTTTTTTTATTCCTCTTCTTATTCTCTAACTATACAGTCGCTTGATTTTTATATTGCTATATAAATCTATGCATGATTTTGGCTTTTGTGGAATTAGAGCAATGCAGCAGTGTAAAATATTTCTTAAGATCTCTCTTACATTTTGTCGCACTACTTTACTATCCTTCGAGTTATGCAATCATATTGCAACGACAAGTAGTAAGATCTAGCAAAATAGGAGCTTGCACTGTGTTTGGGTTTATCTACAGTTTATGAAATGTGTGGCTAATCAAGCAAGACCTTGTAGCCTCTGAGATACTCTGGTTAAGATTAAGATTTTTCTTGTGAATTAGAAATTTACAGTTTGTTTGTTCGCAAAGCATAAATTTTTTTTGTTCCAGTGGCAAACCTTACTGACTAAAATCAGAATTTGACATATTCTTGAAGCGAGAAAAGTATCTATCAATCTTGGGCATACTTTCAGCTCTTCTGGTTTTGGATACTTCTGTTCTTTAAGTTAGACATGGTCTTCACTAATTTCTACTTCCAATGATAGGAATTAGTCCCATGTGTGCTATTGTCATTTGATGATGAACATATATTGATGTGGAGAGGGAAAGAGTGGAAACCTATGTACGGTAATGCCCCAGCTGTTGTGTCCTCCAGAATAGATGGTGTCACAGATGAAATGAATTCTTCAGAACGTCCAGGTACACATGGAATACTAACACATGCGCTTACCTTGAATCGGCTTGTACATGTAGCTTGTTGTCTGAACAACTTGCCTGATCCCCACCTTTAACATGCGTGCTGGTAGTTGTTTAATCATATTTGGAACATAGACACTGTACACATACAATACACTGTAATTATACTTCTTTAGCCTATTTTTGTTGTCTCATCAGAGTTGCAGAGAAACCTTACGAAATACTGCCAGGTTCTGCCCACGGGTCTATGTTCGTCAGTGTATACACTGCTTAAGGTTGCCTGACATTTTAGTTCCCCTTTGTGCAACTAATGGTCCACGTTTCGATATAAATACTATACTTGCTTATTACCCTCACTTTTTTTGAACTTTATACCCCTTTTTTGGAGAGTCTAAACTGACTTTGCTAGCTATAGTTTTTATATGTTTGTCACACTTGCGATGCAGGCTCGGCCAAAGATCGTTCTAAAGCAGACACGAAAACAGTGAGCTCAAGCCCTAAAATGATGTCCCTGTGGAAGAATGCAATTGGTTCAGGCAAGGCACAATTACTAGAAGAGATTGATCTGAAACCTGATGATCTATTGAACAAGGTGGAGGAATTCGATAACATTTCCCAGACCACAGAGCACACATATCCTGCTTTGGTTTTGTCCAATAAACATATATCTGAACAGTCAGGAGTGATGTGGAAAGGTAGTTCTGATGACGACAATGACAGCGACGATGAGATAAGTGATGATGATTATGAGGATAAATATTACATTAACAACTCATTTGAAGCATTAGAGTCAACAATTCCTAAAGGATTTTTACCAGTTGATTTAATAGTAAAGGAGTTTAGTGATGAGGAGTAAATAAGTTGAAAGAATAACTTGAATGGTAGGTATACAGCCACAAGCAGGTAGATTTGTGGAAGAAAATGAAGAATGGAGCAAAAGGATTTGGAGGACTTTCTGCTCTTTTCTTGCTCAATTGTTCTGACATTGGTCTTTCCTCTGCAAACCTGGAAGAATGGTGGATGCTCCAAATGTGAGAGTATGAAATAATGTGCACAAAATAAAGGGTTCTTATTTTTTCTGTTTCTTTTTTACATTATATACTTGTCTGTACAGTTGTATCATGAATAATTTATGAAATTAACACGTTGAAAAGTTGTGCAATAGCATTCATGTAAAATAGTGACCTTGTGGTGTAGTGTAATTGTCAAAGAAATGGATAAATCTTTGGGAGACTAGGACTAAATTCCCAGTAAAAATTTAAAAAGAAAAATATTAGCTGATTTCTAACTATTGGTCTGAGTTTTGGTGGGGCAAAATTTTACCTGATACATACGCTGGTAAGAATGTAAATTACTTGTGAAAGTGCATAGTTTACCAATCTATTCGTTGAAATTCCACCTTTAAATGGCTGGATTTCTTACTCCATGAAAGAAGAATCAACTATTGTATTGTTTCTTAATTTTTACATTTGACAATTATGAATACCGAAACAAACACTGATTAAGAAAAGTATATTCTTATATGGTATGTTAAATTTAAATTACGACAATATTTGTTAGTATAAGATGTACATTGTGGTATTTTTATGACCATAGCCACTCCAAACAGAATTTTAGAACAAAACGAAAATAACAATAATTTTGAGACGATTTTCTGTGTATTGATAAAACTGAAAAGGAATACAATGAACTAAACTAACTATTAATTTTAGAAAGTAATTGGAATCTCCGTTGATAGTTTGAATTTGCAAAAGAGGAAAGAGAACGATTAGAGGAGAAGAAAAGAAGAGTGAGAGAATTTAGGAGGAGAGAGAAGGTTGTTAGATTAACGGAAATTTTAGCATGCCTCTCTCCTCGTTAATTCTGTTACATATACTAAGCTAGCTTGATCTTAGCCGTTGAGCCTCATTAAAAACGAATTGATCATGTCCTTCCATTATTTTTCCGTTTTTACTATTCACTCCCCCTACTTCTATTTTTTGAACTTAACCCTAACGGTCATGACATACCCTGCTCCTTTGAAAATATCCTTGTCCTCAAGGATCAAAATTAGGAAATTTGGCTTTGAGAGAGTCATAGTCCTCCCAAGTAGAATCTTCGGGAGGAAGATTGGACCACTAGATCAATACTTTAACAGCTGCAACATTACCTTTGCGCATCATTTGTCATTGAAGTATGCTAATTGGAGCCACGGGGAACTGGCCATCTTCACTAGTCGAGGGTAAGCAAGTCTGGACTAGCACATTAGTGCCCAACTTCTTCTTCAAAAGGAACACATGAAACAGTGGGTGATCCTTAGAAGTAGCAGGTAATTCGAGTCTGTATGCAACTGAGCCCACCAGAAATTTTTGGGGCCATAGTATTTAGAGCTCAACTTGAGTTTACTTCTGATAGCAATAGAGGATTGTCTATAGGGTTGCAACTTCAGGAATACCATATCACCAACTTGAAATTCCCTTTCAGACCTCCTCTTATCAGCATATAGCTTCATCCTCTCTTGAGTTTTGTTGAGATTGTCCTGAAGCAATTGCTGCATTTGTTGCCTTCTCGTGACAACATCCTCAGCTGCAGGAACCATAGTCTCAATGGTAGGGACAAGGGACAGATGAGGAGGGTTGAACCCATACAATGCCTCAAAGGGGGAACACTGTAAACTAGCGTGGAAGTTGGTGTTATACCACCACTCCGCATGAGATAACCATTGTTTCCACTGTATGGGTCGACTAGAAGTCATGCATCTCAAATAGTTCTCAATGCATTGGTTGACTCTTTCAGTTTGACCATCATCCTCAGGATGGTATGTAGTATTATAATGCAACTGAGTACCCAAAAGCCTGAATAATGCTTTCCAGAAATTGCTAAGGAAAATCGTGTCTCTGTCAGTAACTATTGATTCAAGAATGGCATGTAAGGCATGCACTTGCTTAAGGAACTTGTAAGCCATTATAACTGCTGCAAATGGATGAGCAAGAGTCATAAAGTGATCAGACTTTGTTCTCCTATCGACAACCACCAGAATGACCTCTATACCTTTGGACTTGGGCAATTCTTCAATAAAATCCATGCGGATATGCCTCCATGCTTGATCAGGCATAGGCAGTGGTTGCATGAGTCATGGATACTGTATATTTTCCCTTTTATTTCTCTAACAAACCTCACAAACAACTATGTAGTTGATGACCTCTGCTCCATTCCTTCCCAAGAGAACACCTGGGATAACCTCTTGAGAGTCCCTAAATGTCCTGAATGACCACCAACGAGTGAATCATGAAAAGTAGAAATTAACTATCCGGCCGGTCATTCTTAGAATTTACGCCCCGATCCCGCATTAACTGCTTTCTGTATGTCATTTCTGTCATTTTGGTTTGCCGGGATGTTCGGTGTTAGGATTCGGGGTATTTTGCGATACTTAGTCCTTAAATGAGAGCTTAAGTGTGGAAAAATGGTCCGCAGTCGGAATAGTATGAAGATGACCTCGAAATGGAAATTTGATAGTTTCGTTAGCTCGATTAGGTAATTTCAAGGTTGGGAGCGTGTTCGGAATGTTATTTGGAAGTTCGTAGCTCATTTAGGCTTGAAATGCCGAAGTTTAAATTTTTGAAGTTTTCGGTCCGATAGTAAGTTTTTGATCCAAGGGTCAGATTGGAATTCCAAAAGTTGCAGTAGCTCCGTCATGTTATTTGGGATGTGTGTGCAAAATTTCAGATCATTCGGACGTGTTTTGATTAGGGTTTTGATCGAAAGCGTATTTGGAAGAAATTTGGAGTTCTTAGACTTGAATCATTGATTAATTCGTATTTCCGACATTGTTTTAGGTGTTTTCGAGATTGGTACAAGTTTGAATAAGGTATTATGTGGTATTGGTATTTTTGGTTGAGGTCCCGGGGGCCTGGGGATGATTTCGGGTGGTTAACAGAAAATTTTGGAAGTTGAGAGGTAGCAGTTCTGTTGCTTCTGGTATCTTTTCGCTTCTACGGCTTGGGAACCGTAGAAGCGGAGCCGCAGAAGCGACCTTGGTCCTCGCAGAAGCGAAATTAGCATTCCCCCTCAAGAACCGCAGAAGCGGTTAATACTACGCAGAAGCGGATCCGTAGCAACGATTGTGTGTCCGCATAAGTGGAATCTGGTCCCTTAAGTAAAACCGTAAAAACGGTTGATTTCCGCGTCAGCGGGACCACAGAAGCGGAAATGCCTGAACAGAGATAGTAAATTCGAGGGTTTGATTTCATAAGTTCGAAAAATCAACTGAGAGCTCGGGAGAAGGCGATTTTGAGTGGGTTTTGAAGTGAAGATCATCGGGTAACATTTTACTAATCCCTTTTGGTTGTGTTCTATCAATATATAGCTTAATCCATCATCTAAATTTGAATTTGGGATCAAAATTGGAAGAAAATCAGTAAAACTTCTTAGACCAAACTATTGGATTTTGAGTGAGCATATGACCTCCAAATTGGGAGATTTTTATATGGTTAGACTCATGAGAGTACGAGGGTTCTGAAAATGTAAAAATTATTTGATTCCGAGATGTTGGCCTAAAGGACATTTTGATTATTTTACCTAATTTTATGTCGCAGCTTTGAATTAAATAGCAAAACCAGTTGTGTGTGATGTTATTTACAATGTATAATTGAATTTGAATAGATTTGAGCCATTTGAAGTCGGATACTCGTGGCAAGGGCGTGATTTCTAGTGATTTTGAGCCGGTTTGAGGTAAGTGACTTGTATAACCTTGTGTGGGGGACCTGTACCCTTAGGATTGTTCTTGATATTTGAGTGCCTTGTACATGAGGTGACGAGAGCATACTTGAGCCGATTGATGAAAATCCGATTTTCAGTTAAGTTGTTGATATTCAGTTTTCTTTCTTACTTGCCTTATCCTACTTGAAGTTATACTTGTGCTAGATTAGGAAAGCATATTTAACTGACTTAATTTCCTAATTGCTTAAGTTGTTTTGACTGTACTACGTGAAGCATGCTGGAATAGTTTTATCTGTTGCTCTGTCTTTCGTACTTCATTCCTTGGTTTGTTTCTGGCTGTGGTTGCGCATTTACATGGGGACTATGGATGTGGGATCCTGGTAGCTACCCCCATGTTTGTTTACCTTGGGACTACGGTTTCGATTTTCGGTAGATCCCCATGCACTTTTACTTTGGGACTACGGGTTAGATTCCCGATAGATCCCCTGCACTTTTACTTTGGGACTACGGGTTAGATTCCCGATAGATACCCCTGCACATTGATGGTTGCACTACGGGAGGGTATCCCGGGAGATCCTTCATTTTGGTATATGAGTTGGACTACGGGACGATATCTCGAGAGATTCATCAGACAATTGAGGAAAATATCCTGTAGCCTGGGAGACCCTCATTGTTATCATTGGTATTGAGTTGTATTTACTCTATGTTTACTCTGCCCTTTTGTGGTTGTTATTGTCTCGTTGACCTGCCTTATTTCAGTGTCGTACTTATTATTTCTGTCAGATATTTATGTCATAATTTATTATTACTATTATTATTATTATTATTATTATTGTTGTTATTATTATTATTATTATTATTATTATTATTATTATTATTATTATTATTATTATTATTATTATTATTATTACTATTATTATTATATTTTTTCCTCAGTAGGGCCCTGAGCTTCCTCGTCACTACCCAAATAAGGTTAGGCTTGACACTTACTGAGTATCGCTGTGGTGTACTCATGCCCTTCTTGCGCATGATTTTCATGTGTAGATTGTCCAAGTACCTCTACTCATGCGTACTATCCTTGAGGTGAGGAGACACACGGAGATTTCAAGATATATCTGCAGCGCTCGCAGATCGACGAGTCTTCTTCCTTGTTCTAGATATAGAGTTGTTATCCTATTATACTTTTGATGTAGACATTCTGGAGGTTAGAGTACTTATGGTAATCCTGTTAGCCTGTGTTTTCTCATGAGTTTTCGTGTTGTGAGATTCAGTTGTAGACTTCCGCATATCTTTAGAGTTGTACAGGCAGGGCAGCCTTATATTCCATTGTTATTTTACATATATCTAGTTTTAATTGATTATTCCTCAAGTTTAAATTGTTATTTCTGCACTATTAGGCTTACATAGTTGTATAAACTAGGTGCCATCATGACATGTTCTTGGAGGGTGAACGGGGGTCATGACAAGTTGGTATGAGATCTCTAGGTTCATAGGAGTCACAAAACACAGGCCGGTTTATTAGAGTCTCACTGACCGGTACAAAACATCTGTACTTATCTACGAGAGGCTATGTAACTCTTTAGGAAAAATCTTCATTTCATTTGAATTCCCGATCGTGCGATATTTTTGACATCAATTCTAAACTTCTGTATTTTATTCTCTCACAGATGCTGAGGACACGTGCTACACAAAAGGACCAGACACCCATGCTCCCTGCTATCGTCGTCAGAGGTCGGGGCTGGGGTAGAGGTCATGGACTGCGCACGTGTTGCGGCCACAACACCTGCGCGAGCTACCACCGAGGTACGACCAACAGATTTGGCCGAAGTCCAGGCTCCTGGCACACCTACTACTTCCATTACTACTCTAGCTCTCCAGGAGACTCTGGCTCAGTTCATAAGTATGTATACCACCTTAGGTCAGGAAGGGTTGCTTCCCCTTGCTGCAGCCATATCCCGGGCCGGGGGAGAAGGATAGACTCTCGCCGTTCGCACTCTTAAGCAGCGAGTGAAAGTTGAGCAGGTTCCCAAGAATATTCCTGCACTGCCTGCAGCACCAGCAGCCCGAGGATAGGTCAGCTGCTTCAGAGGACGAGCATCAGAGACTTGAGAGGTTCAAGAAATATGATCCCCTAGTGTTCAGTGGATTCGCATTAGATGACGCTTGGGATATTTGGAGGAGTGTCATCGTATTCTTTGTATTATAGGCATAGTGGAGACCAGCGGGGTTTCTTTAACTACTTTTTAGCTTCATGGAATCGCCTATGATATATGGTGTACTTATGAGTTGGATAGTCCAGTCAAGGCTGCTTCACTGACTTGGACCCAATTCTCGGACATGTTTATGAGAGAGTTTGTTCCCTAGAGCCTTAGGGATTCATAGCGCGTGAAGTTTGAGCACTTGCGCTAGGGTGCTATGACAGTCTCAGAGTATGCCATCTGTTATACCAGGTTGACCAGGCATGCACCGGCCTTGGTTGCGGTAGTTCGGGAGAGAGTTTGCAGGTTCATCGAGCGTCTTATTCCACCCATCAAATCTAGCATGGCTCGAGAGTTGGAGATGGACATTCCTTATCAGCAGGAAGTGAGCATTGCTAGGAGGATTGAGGGTATGCTCGCTAGGGTGCGAGGGGAGAGGGAGGCCAAGAGGTCTCAAGAGTTGGGTCACTACTCTGGTGCCCGTACCCCATCAGCGGGTCGTTATGGTAGAGGTTATTCAGGTCGCCCAGTACATTCAGCTCTTCCAAGAGTCGTCAATGCTCCAGCTCCACCTTTACCTCAGGAGCATTACTATGCACCTCCAGTTTCCAGCGCGTCTCCTGCGCGGGGTGCTTCCAGAGGTCAGTCCAGTAGTCTTAGCCCCAACTAGTCATAGCCACCGCATCCTACCAGAGCTTGCTTCAAGTGTGACGATACACGCCATATGGTTAAGGACTGCCCCAGACTTCGTAGGGGTGCATCTTCATAGACTGCTCCGCCACAGCGGGCTCTTCAAAGCTCTCAGGCCATGATCACAACTTTTGCTACTACCCCACCTGCCCAGTCGGCTAGGAGCGAAGGTCGGGGAGATAAAAGTTGCCCTCGAGAAAGGGGTCGAGCCAGATATTATTGTATTCTTGCTCGTAGTGAGGTTGTTGCCTCGAACTCCGTCATCACAGGTATTATACTGGTTTGTCACAAAGAGGCATCGGTTCTATTCGATCTAGGCTCTACTTATTCTTATGTGTCTTCTAACTTTTTTCCGTATTTGGTTGTGCCTCGGGATTCTGTGAGTGCCCCCATTTATGTTTCTACTCATGTGGGAGATTCTCATGTTGTGGACCGCATTTATCGGTCATGTTTGGTTACTATTCGTGGTTTTTAGACTAGAGCAGATCTATTATTACTTAGTATGGTGGATTTTGACATTATTCTAGGCATGGACTGGTTTTCACCCCATTTTGTTATTCTTGATTGTCACGCAAAGACCGTGACGTTGGCTATGCCATTCCGCTTATTGAGTGGAGTGGTACTTTAGATCACACTCCCAGTAGAGGTATCTCTTTTCTTAAAGCTCATCGCATGGTTGAGAAGGGGTGTGCTGCGTATTTAACTTATGTGAGAGATATTAGTGTCGATACCCCTTCTGTTGACTCAGTTCCAGTGGTACGGGATTATCCCGATGTGGTTCCAGCTAATCTTCAGGGCATGCCGCCCAATAAAGACAATAATTTTTGCATTGATTTGTTGCCGGGCACTTAGCACATTTCCATTCCTCTGTATCATATGGATCATCCTGAGTTGAAGGATCAGTTACAGGAATTGCTTGGTAAGGGTTTTGTTCGACCCAGTGTTTCACCATGGGGTGCTTCTGTCTTGTTTGCGAAGAAGAAGGATGGTTCTATGTATATATGTATTAATTATTGCCAGTTGAACAAAGTTATAGTGACGAACCGCTATCCTTTGCCTCGTATTGATCATCTATTTGACCAGCTTCAGGGCGCACAAATGTTCTCTAAAATTGACTTGTGCTCAAGGTACCATCAGTTTAAGATTTGGGATCCAGATATCCCGAAGACTGCCTTCAGGACTCGGTATGGTCATTACGAGTTCCTTGTTATGTCATTTGGGCTGACCAATGCCCCAGCAGCCTTCATGTACCTGATGCACAGTGTATTCAGGCCATATCTTGAATCATTCGTTATTGTTTTTATTGATGACATTCTAGTGTATTCTTGGAGTTGGGAAGATCATGAGCAGCACCTGAGGACCGTGCTACAGACCTTGAGGGAGAAGAAGTTATATGCAAAGTTCTCAAAATGTGAGTTTTGGCTGAGTTCTGTGGCATTCTTAGGCCATATGATTTTTATTGAGGGTATTCGGTTAGATCCGAGGAAGGTGGAGGCCGTGCAGAGTTGGCCCAGGCCCTCCTCAGCTATAGAGATTTGTAGCTTCTTTGGCTTGGCGGGTTACCATCGCTTTGTGGAGGGGTTTTCATCGATTGCGGCCCATATGACTAGATTGACCCAAAAGGGTGCCCCATTGCAGTGTACAGAGGAGTGTGAGGCGAGCTTTCAAAATCTCAAGACAGCTTTAACTTCAACCCCAATCTTGATGTTGCCTATCGGTTCGGGGTCTTATATTATCTATTGTGACACCTCGGGATTTGGCCTTGGAGCGGTGTTGATGCAGGGTGGTAGGGTGATTGCCTAAGTGTCCAGACAACTGAAGATACATGAGAAGAACTACCCTGTCCGCGACCTTGAGTTAGCTTCTATTGTTCATGCCTTGAAGATCTGGCATCACTATTTGTATGGAGTGCGTTGTGAGATCTATACTGACCATCGGAGTTTGCAATATTTACTCAAGCAGAAAGACCGAGGAGATGGTTAGAGTTACTGAAGGATTATGATATCACTATTCTGTATCATCCGGCAAGGCTAATATGGTGGTGGATGCTTTGAGTCACCGGGCGGAGAGTTTGGGTAGTTTGGCATATTTATCAGCTTTAGAGAGGCCGATGGTGATGGATGTTCTGGTCCTATTCAGTCAGTTTGTGAGATTGGATCTTGCGGAGCCTAGTCGGGTTCTAGCCTATGTGGTTTCCCGGTTCTTCCCTATTTTACCGTATCAAGGAGCGACAGTATGATGACCCTCATTTATTTGTCCGTCAGGACAAGGTTTAGCTTTGTGATGCCAGAGATGTGACCATCGGAGATGATGGGGTGCTGAGGATGCAGGTCCGGATTTGTGTGCCCAATGTTGATGGTCTTCGAGAGTTGATTCTAGCAAAGGCCCATAGTTTGCAATATTCCATCCATCCGGATGCTGCGAAGATGTATCAGGACTTGATGCAGCACTACTGGTGGAGGAGGATGGAGAAGGATATAGTTGGTTATGTGTCTAGATGCCTCAACTACCAGCAGGTGAAGTATGAGCACCGACGCCTAGGTGGGTTGCTTCAGCAGATAGAGATTCCGGAGTGGAAATGGGAGCATATCACCATGGACTTTGTATCTGGACTCCCACAGACCCTGAAGAAGTTTGATTCCATTTGGGTCATTGTGGATCGACTGACCAAGTACACTCATTTCATTCATGTGTGTACCACTTATTTATCGGAGCAGTTGGCAAAGATTTATATTGGGAAGATCGTCTGTTTACATGGTATCCTAGTTTCCATCGTTTCAGACAGAGGTACTCAGTTTACATCACGGTTCTGTAGAGTTGTGCAGCAGGAGTTAGGTACTCGGGTGAGGTTGAGCATAGTGTTTCACCCCCAGGCGGACGGACAGTCTGAACAAACTATTCAGATTATTGAGGATATGCTCCGTGCGTGTATGATTGAGTTTGGAGGGTCTTGGGATCATTTTTTTCCATTGGCGGAATTTGCTTATAACAACAGTTATCAGTCCAACATTCAGATGGCGCTGTATGAGGCTTTATATGGTATGTAACGACCCTGCCAGTCGTTTATGGAATTTATGCACCGATCTCCCATTAATTTCTTCCCTTAAGTTCATTTATGCTATTTTAGTTTGCCGGGATGTTCGGTGTTAGGATTCACAGTGTTTTGAGACACTTAGTCCCTAAATGAGAGCTTAAGAATTGAGAAATGGTCCGTACGCAAAATAGTGTGAAGACAACCTCGGAATAGAAATCTGATGGTTCCTTTAGCTCCGTTAGGTGAATTCAGGGTCGGGAGCATGTTCGAAATGTATTTTGGATTTCCGTAGCTCATTTAGGCTTGAAATGTCGAAGTTTAAAATATTGAAGTTTTCGGTTCGATAGTGAGTTTTTGATCCGAGGGTGGGATTTAAAATTCCGGAAGTTGTTGTAGCTCCGTCATGTCATTTAGGATGTGCATGCAAAATTTCAGGTCATTCGGGCAAGGTTTGGTTAGGGTTTTGATCGAAAGTGTGTTTGGTTGGAATTTGAAGTTCTTAGGCTTGAATCTTGGCTTAATTCGTGTTTCTGGTGTTGTTTTAGGTAGTTTATGGATTGATACAAGTTTTAATGATGTTATGGGATGTGCTCGTAGATTTGTTTGAGGTCTCGGGGGCCTCGGGTGTGTTTCGGATGCTCAACGGAGCAATTTGAGGTTGGAAATATTGCAGAAAATTGCAGGTCAGAAGTCCTTCTTTGCGATCACGAAGAAGCGATCGCGTTCGTGTAGCTGAAGCTCTCCTTTCATCACGACCGTATCCTAGATCCAGCATTTGCGTAGTTCAGTAACTCCCTCCTCCATGTTCGCATCCCAGTCAACGCGTTCGCATAGGTCAACTTCAGGACCTCATCTGATTCTTTATACGCGATCGCATGAGCCTTGTCGCGATCGCGTAACTTTAGAATCCAAGCCTTCGCGTTCACAGCTTTTCCTTCTCGATCGTGTAGAGCATTTTCGCTCACTTAAATTTTTCATTCTCCGCAAATGTGTGCCATTCTCCGCGTTCGAGATGAACAACTGACCTGGGCAGTACTTAACCTTTCAAAAACGAGGTTTAGCCATTTTTATCAAAACTCAAGGTTTGGAGCTCGGATTTGGGAGAAATTTCAAGGGTTTTCAAGGGCAATCACTGGGTAACGATTCTCTACTCTCCTATGAGTAATACCCATTAATCAAATCGCGAATTCACCCTTCAATTTCGTGTTTTTGAATGGAAAATGGTTAAACTTCTAAGACTTAACTTTTGCATTTTGAGGGGGCATTTGACCTCCGATTTGGGAGATTTTTTTATGGTTAGATTCGTGAGAGTATGAGGGTTCTGAAAATGAAAAATTATTCAATTCCGAGATGTTGGATGGAGGGGAATTTTGGTCATTTTACCTACTTTTGCGCCCTAGCTTTAATTTTAGTAGTGGAATTAGTTGCTTGCAGTATTATTTATGATGTGTAATTGAATGAAACAGATTTAGGCCATTTGGAGTCAGATACTCGTGGAAAAGGCGTGGCTTCTAGTGATATTGAGCCGGTTCGAGGTAAGTGGCTTGTCTAACTTTGTGTGGGGGGGACCTTTCCCATTAGGATATGTTCTGAATAAATGAATGCCTCGTACGTGAGGTGACGAGTGCGTACTTGAGAAAATTGTTGTAAACCCGTTTCTACTTGGAGTAATTACATTGAGATATTCTATTTGCTTTTTTATTTAAACTGTGGTTTTTAACCTGTGCTAGCTTAGAGAAGCATGCTTAAATGACTTACTTGCTTAATTATTTAAATGTACTCTTTGCACTTTGTAAAGCATGTTAGATTAGAAATCAATATTTCTTGAAATGGTTTAGCATTTATTTTGAGATTATGAGTTGTTGTGGTGGTGTGTTTTAAATTGGGACTACGGGACGGCTTCCCGGGAGATCCCCCTGTACTTGACTTATTCTGGATTAAAGGTGCGGGATACCAAGAGATCTCTGGCACATGTTTCTATATATATAATGAAATACCAAGAGATCTTGCCTTACTTATTAAGGATACCGAGAGATCCTCGGGATACCAAGAGATCCCCGACTATTATCCATGGTTGAGAGCAATATTTTCCTTGTATTATTACCATTACATTCTATTACGGTTTAAATTTTTACTATAGACTTTATTTAGATTGTTTTCATTATCTTGTTATTATTCATTATGTTTACCTCAGTAGGGCCTTGACTTTTCCTCGTGACTACCCAACCGAGGTTAGGCTTGGCGCTTACTGAGTACCTCTGTGGTGTACTCATGCCCTTCTTGCGCATGTTTTTCATGTGCAGATCATCCAGGTACCTCTATGCAGGCACACTACCAGTGAGACGGGAGGACCATGAAGACTTTGAGGTAGTTCGGCTGCGTCTGCAGACCAACGAGTCCCCCTCTTACTCTACCTTTAGTATCTAGTTTTCTCTCTTTCAGTTGTTAGACTATTCTGGATGTTTTAGAGCCATACTGTACTTTTTTATAGCATGTGTTGACCGTGAGTTTTCGGGTCTTTGGGGAATTCTAGTAGACTTGTGTGATTGAGTTGTACATGTCGAGTGGCATTCATTGCAGTTTTCTTCCAGTTATTTAATTTGGGTTATTCTTTTTTTCACAATTATAATATCTTTCACAATATTTGGCTTACCTGGTCATGGGGACTAGGTACCATCACGACATGTTCACAATTGATGAACTAGGGTTGTGACAAGTTGGTATCAGAGCTCTAGGTTCATATGAGTCCTGGAACATGGGCCGGTTAATTAGAGTCTCGCTGATCGGTATAGAGACGTCTGTATTTATCTACGAGAGGCTATGTAACTATTTAGGAAAAAACTTCATTTCTTTTGAATTCCTTATCGTGCGATATTTTGACATCAATTCTAAACTTCTGTCTTCTATTCTCTCATAGATGGCGAGGACCAGGCACCCGCGCCCCTGCTGCCACCGCCAGATGCCGGGGCCAATGTAGAGGTTGATGACGTGCCCGAGGTGCAGCCACGGCACTCGCGTACGCTGCCGCTGAGGCACCACCGGTGGATCAGGTTGGAGCACAGGCACCTGGTACACCTACTACAGCTACTACAACTCCAGCATTCCAGGAGACTCTAGCTCAGTTTATGAGCATGTACACTACCTTGGCTCAGGCGGGGTTGCTTCCCCTCGCTGCATCCATATCCCAGGTCGGGGGAAGGGCCCAGACTCCTGCAACCCACACTCTCGAGCAGAGAGTGCAGATGGAGCAGGTCCTAGAGGTCATTCATGTACCGCCTACAGCACCAGCACAACCTAGATATGGGTCAGTTGTTTCCTAGGACGAGCAGCTTAGGCTAGAGAGGTTCAAGAAATATGATCCCTAGTGTTCAGTAGCCTAGCATCAGATGACGCCTTGGGATTTTTGTAGGAGTGTCATCGTATCCTTCGTACCATAGGCATAGTGGAGTCTAGAAGGGTCTCTTTCACCGCCTTTCAGCTTTGGGGAGCCGCCTATGATTGGTGGCGTACAATAGAGTTTGTTCCCAGAGCCTCAAGTATCCATGGCGCGCGAAGTTTGAGCACTTGCAGCAGGGTGCTATGACAGTTTCAGAGTATGCCATCTGTTATACCGGGTTGGCTAGACATGCACCGGCTTTGGTTGCCACAGTTTGGGAGAGTGTTCGGAGGTTTATCGAGGGTCTTATCCTGCTCATCCGGTCCAGCATGGCTCGAGAGTTGGAGATGGATATTCCTAACCAGCAGGTAGTGAGCATTTCTAGGAGGATTGAGGGTATGCTCGCCAGGGAGCGGGGGGAAAGGGAGGCCAAGAGGTCTCGAGAGTCGGGTCACTACTCTGGTGCCCATACCCCATCAATAGGTCGTTATGGTAGGGGCTATCCCGGTCGTGTCCATTCAGCTTTACCAGTAGTCGGTAGTACTCCAGCTCCACCTACACCCCAGGAGCCTTATTATGCAGCTCCAGTTTCTAACGCGCCTCCTGCATAGGGTGCTGTCAAAGGTCAGTTCAGCAGGCCTATGTGAGCATGTGATTTTTGCCTCATACAAACTACTCCCAAAGAAATTAAAACAAAATTGTCTATTTTATTGTGTACATTTTTTGAAACTTTGTGGTATTATCTGCTTGTGGCCGTGCATGTTTATGTGTTTAAATAAATGAATATAATACTATATATATATATATATATATATATGTTGTTGTATGTGTGTGATAATTATTATTAAGTGTTAATTAGTATGTTTTAAGATAATTTTGGGTTTATAATTTGATCTAAGATTTTTTGGTTGTTAGGAAATAAAAAGAGAAGAAACAAAGTGAAAATCGGGCTGGGCCTGTTTGGAAACCAGGCCCAATCCTAAAACAAACGTCCCAGGCCACACCCGATCCAATTCTTGATCTCAGGTTTCATCAAAACGATGCCGCATCGAGGCTTTAAATCTGATGTCGTTTATCTCATTTAATCTAACGGTCCCAAATAAGTCCACTACACCCGACCCATTTTCACCCCTAACCGACCTAACCGTTCATTAAACCAAACGACCCTGTATCGTGGCAAAACGACCCCGTCACCTACCCATCAGCTAATCTGAGCCGTTCAGATCATTTGATCCAATGGTTTAGATTATTTCGATCATTCTAGTATACCAAAACCCTCAAACCCCCAAGACCGGCCTCATTTCACAACTCCCTCCGATTCATGTTCATCTCCCTCAAATGAACCAAACCCCCAAAATCCTAAGCGCCGCCCCCTATTCCCTCGCATAAAAAGTCGGCGGCGACGACACCAGTGACCACCAAATTAACACCCCTATAGCACCATGATCTCCTCAACCCAAATCCAAACTTAGGTTGCCTCGAATCATCCTCAAGTCTCTCGACTCTTCATTTGAAGATTCGAGCCAAAGCTCAACTTAACCCAAACTATCCCAAGTTGGTACACAACACTCCCTTAGCCTCCCTCGTAACCAAACCAACACTAGTTTGGTTCAGATCTAACCAAAAACTCCCAAATCCCAAAATGCCCGTATGAACCCTAGAAATCCGGAAGTTGGGCTTCTGGCCAAATTCAATAGAAGGTTGATGTCCAATAGACTTTAGTCGAAGTATTCTCACTTGAGAACACTCGATTAAAGTTTGTTTGGCCTCAAAAGTTTCAAATCCGTTGGTCCAAGTCCGTTTCGCTTATGATTTTTCATCTCTGAGGTATTTTTTTTCTACTCTCTTCTACCTTTATTTGTCTTTGTATATGTGTGTTATTTTAGCAGTGTTATCATTTTTCATCTTTTTTTATTTTTGTTAATTTTTTTGTTCTCCTCCCCAAGACCTTTTATTTGGTCGATTTATTCTGTTGGTTTGTTAATTGTATTTATTGTATTGCAATATGTGTTTAATTTGTTCAAAGTCATTAATTAATTAGTTCATATTTTTGATCCCTTGAGTCTGCCCGTAAAACTGTGAATCGCGAATTCGTAGGTAGATTACTTGCTATTAGTTATACGTATTGTAATCGACTAAATGAATGTCGTCGATTAGGTCATTCGTGTTTATAGTTTTGGTTGTGCTCTTCGAGCTATTTGATTATTAGTTGGTTTATGTTGTTTAATTAACTATGAAATATTTGGCATTTTGTTGTTTGTATTTTTTTGATTATTAGTTGCATGATAAATTACTTTCCGTTTGATTATAAGCATGTTCTGAATCGTTGAATCTCTCGTTTTTTATATAATTTTCTGCTTTAAACAACTGATTGGTTGATAAGGGAATTGGTTATAGCTGGAAATAGATTAAAAAACTGAAAGATAAGATGCCAAAGAGATGGCACTCACTGGGGCCTATTTAAGAGGCTGTAAATCAGGCCTTTAGAGGAGCTAAGAGTTAAAGTTTAAAAGAGAAAAAAAAGAGGGGTTTCATAGAGAAAAAAAGGGAGAGGACTAAGTGTTTTGAGAGTTCTTTTTAAAAGATCAGTTTTGTAGCAAAATCTTGGCTTGACTCAAGTTCGGCTGAGTCTATTTGTGGTGATATTGATTTTTGCTGTCTGGTTTTTCTTTACAAACTTTCTGGGCTATGTTTGTGATTGTTTGGGACTTCAAATTGCTGTGGTGAACTGCTATTGTATTGTTGCTCATATTACTGTCACTACTGATCTTTCTTCTACTTCACGTCTATTCCAATTCCAGTTATATCTTGATTCCTTATGGATATCACTTGATGTGTAGCTTGAATCATGAGTTGAGAATGAAATCAAACGTGATATTGTTTGTGGATCTTACCCCTTTCTTCTTTCAGTTTTACTATCCTTACATATTTATTGAAGTTCTAATTAATATATCTTTCCAAATGGTCTATAATTGAGAATCAAGTCATGTTAGTTTTTTTATTATTTCTCTTCTTCTGCTTGACTCTAGATTCTGTAAGTAGTACTGTATTTCTTGAGTATGGTCATCTTGTTCATGGATGTTGTAGATTAGATATATTTTTATTTTTCTGTTGCACCGACCATTTGAATTCGTTGAACTGTTGGTTTTTATTTGAATAGCTGAAGTCTTTATATTAAGTTCTAATTTGGATAAATCTGTCCGGAATTATGTCCCTGTGTAATCCTTGAAGTTGTTGGAACTAAATTAAGTATGTGGTCTATCGAAAGCAAAAACGAGTAACTTGGGACCCATTGATGGGTGCATTATTCTTTGGATTGTGTACAAATCTGCACGCATTACTTACCTGGGAACCATTTTTAGTTTATTGTATGTTCCTTTTGCTTCGCTTAGCATAAGAACAACTTCGTGTTGACTGATTCCATGAATCTTATAGGGATTAACTCATTTCTTCAGACCTTCCTGTAAACTGAGTTTTGTACAGAGGCATAAGGTTGAACATACGGTTCCATGATCATAATTCCGTTCATTTTCTTGATCCATTAACGCTAAATAAGCTACAAAATGTGCTCTTTCTTGTGTTGGCATGCTTGTGATTGAAATGCTGGGTATAGTGTTAGTGTAAAATGATTGTTTAGGTTGTTGATTCAGCTGATTGTTGGCAGCAGACTGTAGGACTGAACGTCTCATCCAGAGTTGCAAAATTTCCGGCGACCACCATTGAAACCGGTAGACCGCTATTGAAACCAATTCAAGTCCTTCTTGCTGAAGGTTATTCTTGCACTCTACTACCCTTCCTCGTTAAAATACTGTGTTGATGTCTTTGTTGAGTGGTTTTGAGTTGAATAAAATGTCATATTTCTAATGAGCATGTTATTAGTTTTAATTTAATCTTTTATTTGCTAATATCATGTTTGATGTTTCTTTTTTGTAAATGCTTGGTCATTTGTATTTGTTACTATAATGATGAACACCCCTGTTAATGTAGGAATTGACCGAATACTTCTTTTTCATAAGTTGTTCATTTTGACACTTTCTTTCATAGAGAATTCTAACAGATTAGTTAACATGACTGTCAAGGAATAGAAAATAGTGCTGGTAACAAATTTGTACAACACGACCAATTTTTGAATCAAAATGCTGCATTCTTAGTATTTATATATGTTTGGATGTTCCCCCTTCTGTGTGTGCAACGAACAACTGCAGATGCAATGTTTAGGCCGTCAATTCTCAAATATCATAGCAATACTTTAGGGGCACGTTTAATATGCTATTGTGATTGTGTATACGTTCGCGTAACGTGATCACAAATCCAAAACCAATTTGAAGTAAGCGTTCACGCAACTTCGATCAAACTTTTCTTAATAATAAAAATAGGTTATAGAATATTAATCAATTCTAGTTTACATAGCTTGAGAGGTGCCATTCACCATTAAATCATACATGGCCCTTGTATTAATTTCTTATGGATTAGATATAAATGACAAATATTTTGTAGAATATCCTTTAGGGTCGTTTAAAATACTAAGTATTGTTATGTATACGTTCGCGTAACATAATTACTTTTCTAAAAATAAAACTGGAGTATGCGTTCGTGCAACTTTGGCCCGAACTTTTCTTAATAATAATAAAGCTTCATTAATTGTGGACACTTTCACGTGACATGTTTTTTGACGCGCCAAACAAGTGGGTATACGTACGCGTAACCCGTTTTAAGATGATTTTCTAATTAAAAGCGGTGAAAGGTGAAAACACATAGGTTCTAAAATCAGTAATTAAATAATTTTAATAAGCCAAGTATGATCAAAGCGACCGTGCTAGAACCACGGAACTCGGGAATGCCTAACACCTTCTCTCGGGTTAACAGAATTCCTTACCTTGATTTCTGGTTCGCGGAGTGTAATACAGAGTCAATCTTTTCCTCGATTCGAGATTCAAACTGGTGACTTGGGATACCATAAATCTCCCAAGTGGCGACTCTGAATCTTTAATAATAAATCACGTTTTTTATTGTCCTTTAATTGGAAAAAACTCCCTTGCACCCTCGCAGGTAGCGCCACTCTAGTAGACCTGACTTGATCCAGCCACAACATTCATGCCCTCCGAGAGCTTGTTATGAGTGTGTCAATACTCGCCATATGGTGAGGGATTGCCCCAGACTTAAGAGGGGTGCACCTCTACATACTTTTCAGGCACCACGTGCTCCTCGGAGTTCTCAGGCTATGGTCCCAGCTCCCACTGCTACCCCACCTGCCCAGCCAGCCAGGGGTGGAGGCTGAGGATATAGAGGTCGCTCTCGAGAGAGAGGTCGGGCCAGATATTATTGCATTCCTGCTCGTACTGAGGTAGTTGCCTCCAATTCTGTCATCACATGTATTATTCTGGTTTGTCACAGAGAGGCATTGGTTCTATTCAATCCAGGCTCTACTTATTTGTATGTGTCTTCTAATTTTTCTTCGCATTTGGGTGTGCCTCGAGATTCTTTGAGTGCCCTCGTTTATGTTTCTACTCATGTGGGAGATTCTCTTATTTTGGATCATGTTTACCGATCGTGTTTGGTTACTATTCATGGTTTTGAGACCAGGGCAGACCTATTATTATTCGGTATGGTTGACTTTGATATTATTTTGGGCATGGATTGGTTGTCGCCCCATCATGTTATTCTTGATTGTCACGCCAAGATCGTAATGCTGGCTATGCTAGGTGTTCCACGTATTGAGTGGGGTGGTACTTTAGATCATACTCCCGATAGAGTTATCTCTTTCCTTAAAGCTCAACGTATGGTTGAGAAGGGGTGTGTTGTGTACTTAGCTTATGTGAGAGATATCAGTGTTGACACCCCTTCTGTTGATTCAGTCCCAATAGTACGAGATTTTCTCGATGTGTTTCTAGCTGATCTTCCGGGCATGCTGCCCGATAGAGATATCGATTTTGGCATTGATCTGTTACCAGTCACTCGGCCCATTTCTATTCCTCCGTATCGCATGGCCCCCCTAAGTCGAAGGAGTTGAAGGATCAATTGCAAGAATTGTTGTGTAAGGGTTTCATTCGGCCAAGTGTTTCGCCATGGGGTGCTCATGTCTTGTTTGTGAAGAAGAATGATGGTTCTATGCATATGTGCATTGATTATTGCTAGTTGAACAAAGTTACAGTGAAGAACCATTATTCTTTACCTCGTATTGATGATCTGTTTCACCAGTTTCAGGGAATGCAGGTGTTTTCCAAGATTGACTTACGTTCAAGTTACCATCAGTTGAAGATTCGGGAGCCAGATATCATGAAGACTGTCTTCAGGACTCGGTATGATCATTACGAGTTCCTTGTTATGTTGTTTGGGCTGGCTAATGCCCCTGCAGCTTTTATGCATTTGATGCACAATGTATTCAGGTCATATCTTGACTCATTCGTTATCATTTTTATTGATGATATTCTGCTATATTTTCGGAGTTGGGAAGATCATGGGAAGCACCTGAGGACAGTGCTTCAAACCATGAGAGAGAAGAAATTATATGCAAAGTTACCAAAATGTGAGTTATGGCTGAGTTTTGTGGGCATTATTAGGCCACATGGTATTGAGTGAGGGCATTTGAGTGGATCCGAGGAAGGTGGACGCCGTGTAGATTTTGCCCAGGCCCTTATTTAGCTACATAGATTCGCAATTTCCTGGTCTTGGTGGGTTATTACCATCGCTTTGTCGAGGGGTTTTAATCGTTTGCGGCCCCTATGACTAGATTGACTCGGAAGGGTCTGTGGACAAAGGAGTGTGAGGCGAGCTTCTAAAAGCTCAAGAAAGCTTTGACTTCAGCCCCAATCTTGATGCTGCCCACCGGTTGAGGGTCTTATACAGTTTATTATGATGCCTCACGGGTTGGACTTGGAGCGGTGTTGATGCCGGACGGTAGGGTGATTGCCTATGCATCCAGACAGTTGAAGGTACATGAAAAGAACTACCATGTCCATGATCTTGAGCTATCTTCTATTGTTCATGCCTTGAAGATCTGGCATCATTATTTGTACGGGGTACCTTGTGAGATTTATACTGACCATTAGAGTTTGCAGCACTTGCTTAAGCAGAAGGACCTAAATATGCATCAGAGGAGATGGTTAAAGTTCTTAAAGGATTATGATATCACTATTTTTTATCACTCGGGCAAGGCCAATGTGGTAGCTGATGCCTTGAGTCGCCGGGCAAATAGTTTGGGGAGTTTGGCATATTTACCAGCCTCAGAGAGACCCATGGCGATGGATGTTCAGGCTTTAGCCAGCTAATTCGTGAGATTGGACCTTTCGGAGACAAGTCGGGTTCTAGCCCGTGTGGTTTCTCGGTCTTCCCTATTTGATCGCATCAGGGAGCAGCAGTATGATGACCCTCATTTGCCTGTCCTTAACGACAGAGTTCGGCATGGTGACGCCAGGGATGTCACCATCGGGGATGATGGGGTAGTGAGAATACATGGCCAGATTTATGTGCCCAGTGTCGATGATCTTCGAGAGTTGATTCTAGCAGAGGCCCATCGCTCACGGTATTCCATCCATCCGGGTGCCGCGAAGATGTATCAGGACTTGAGGCAACACTATTGGTAGAGGAGGATGAAGAAGGATATAGTTGACTACGTGTCTAGATGCCTCAACTGCCAGCAAGTAAAGTATGAGCACCAGCGTCCGGGTGGGTTGCTACAGCAGATTGAGATCCCAGAGTGGAAATGGGAGCGTATCACCATGGACGTCGTATCTGGACTTCCTTGGACCTTGAAGAGGTTTAATTTCATTTGGGTCATTGTGGATCGGCTAACCAAGTCCGCTCGTTTCATTCCTGTGAGTACCACTTATACATCGGAGCGGTTGGTGGAGATCTATATCAGGGAGATCGTCCGTTTGCATGGTATTCCAATTTCTATCATCTCAGACAGATGCATTCAGTTTATATCGCGGTTTTTGAGAGCCGTGCAGAAGGAGTTAGGCACTCGGGTGGAGTTGAACACGACATTTCACCCCCATAGGGACGGACAGTCCGAGCATACTATTCAGATTTTGGAGGATATGCTTTGTGCATGTATGATTGAGTTTGGACGGTCATAGGATCATTCCCGCCACTGGCGAAGTTTGCTTATAACAACAGTTATTAGTCCAGCATTCAGATGGCACTGTATGAGGCCTTATATGGCAGGAGGTGTAGATCTCCGGTTGGTTAGTTTGAACTGGGTGAGGCCAGGCTATTTGGCATAGAGATGGTTCAGGATGCAATGAAGAAGGTTAAGGTGATTCAAGATAGACTCCATGCAGCCCAGTCCAAACATAAGAGTTATGCGGACAAGAAGGTTCGAGATGTTGGATATATGGTTGGCGAGCGGGTTGTACTTCGAGTCTCGCCTATAAAGGGCGTCATGAGGTTCAGAAAGAAAGGGAAGCTAAGTCTGAGGTTTATTGGCCCTTTTGAGATCTTGAGATGAGTTGGAAGGGTTGCTTATGAGCTTGCCTTACCTCCCAGCCTAGCCAGAGTTCATCCGGTATTTCATGTTTCGATACTCCGGAGATATCACGGTGACCCGTCGCACGTGTTGGATTTTAGTTCAGTCCAATTGGACAAAGATCTATTCTATGTTGAGGAGCCAGTGGATATTTTGGACAGGCAGATCAGAAAGTTGAGGTCAAAGAACATTGCTTCAATGAAGGTCCAGTGGCAGGGGCAGCTGGCCGAGGAGGCAACTTGGGAGATCGAACAGGATATGCGCAGCTAGTACCCTCACCTTTTTGCTACTTCAGGCATGTTCTCTATGCTCGTTCGAGGATGAACGAATGTTTAAGTCTAGAAGAATGTAATGACCTGGCCAGTCATTTTTGGAACTTATGCACCAAACCCCCATTAATTATTTTCCCTAAGTTCATTTCTGCTATTTTTGTTTGCCGGGACATTCGGTTTTAGGATTTGGAGTATTTTGAGACACTTAGTCTGTAAATGAGAGCTTAAGAGTTGAGAAATGGTCTGTATTTGGAACAACATGAAGATGACGTCGGAATGGAAATCCGATGGTTTCATTAGCTCCGTTGGGTGAATTCGGGGTTGGGAGCATGTTCGGAATGTATTTTGGAGGTCCATAGCTCATTTAGGCTTGAAATGCCGAAGTTTGAATTTTTGAAGTTTCTGATCTGATAGTGAGTTTTTGATCCGAGGGTCAGATTTGAATTCTGGAAGTTGATGTAGCTCTGTCATGTCATTTGGGATATGCTGCAAAATTTCAGGTCATTCGGGCGAGGTTTGGTAAGGTGTTTGATCGAAAGTGTGTTTCATTGGAATTTGAAGTTCTTAGGCTTGAATCTTGGCTTAATTCGTGTTTCTGGCATAGTTTTAGGTGGTTTAAATATTGATACAAGTTTGAATGATGTTATGGGATGTGACCATATATTTGATTGAGGTCCCAAGGGCCTCGGGTGTGTTTCGGATGCTCAACGGAGCAATTTGAGGTTTGGAAATGTTGCAAAAAACTGCATGTCAGAAGTCCTTCTTCGCGATCGCAAAGAAGCGATCGCGTTTGTGTATCGGAAGCTTTCCCAGATCCCGTATTAGCATAGTTTAGCAACTCTCTCTTCCGCGTTCGTGTCCTAGTCAACGCGTTCGCATAGGTCAACTTCAGGACCTCATCTGTTTCCTTATACGCGATCGCATGAGCCTTGTCACGATCGCGTAACTTTAAAACCCAAGTCTTCGCGTTCGCAACTTTTCCTTTGCGATTGCATAGAGAATTTTTGGTTACTTAAATTTTTCCTTCTCCGCGAATGCGTGCCATTCTCCGTGTTCGCAATGAACAACTGACCTGGGTAGTACTTACCCTTTCAAAAATGATGTTTTGCCATTTTTATCAAAACTCAAGGTTTGGAGCTTGGATTTGGGAGAAATTTCTAGGGTTTTCCAAGGGCAATCACTAGGTAACGATTCTCTACTCTCCTATGACTAAATCCCATTAATCTAATTGTGAATTCACCCTTTAATTTCATGTTTTTGAATGGAAAGTGGGTAAACTTCTTAGACCTAACTTTTGGGGTTTGAGGGGGCATTTGACCTCCAATTTGGGAGATTTTTATATGGTTAGACTCGTGAGAGTACGAAGGTTCTGAAAATGGAAAAATTATTTGATTCTGAGACATTGGCTGGAGGGGAATTTTGGTTATTTTACCTTTTTTGTGACCTAGCTTTAATTTTAATAGTGGAATCGGTTGCTTGCAATATTATTTACGATGTGTAACTAAATTAAATATATTTGGGCCATTTGGAGTTGGATACTCGTGGCAAAGGCACGACTTCTATTGATTGAGCTGGTTCGAGGTAAGTAGCTTGTCAAACCTTGTGTGAGGGACCTTTCCCCTTAGGATATGTTCTGAATATTTGAATGCCTCATACGTGAGGTGACGAGTGTGTACTTGAGCAAATTGTTATAAACTTGTTTCTACTTGGAGTAATTACATTGAGATGTTCTGTTTGCTTGTTTATTTAAACTGTGCTTTTTAACCTGTGCTTGCTTAGAGAAGCATGCTTAATTGACTTACTTGCTTAATTTTTTTACCGTACTATTTGCACTCTGTGAAGCATGTTAGATTAGAAATCAATATTTCTTAAAATTATTTAGTATTTATTCTGAGATTATGAGTTGTTATGGTGGTGTATTTTAAATTGGGACTACGGGACGGCTTCCCGGGAGATCCCCCTTTACTTGACTTATTCTGGATTAAAGGTGCAGGATACCAAGAGATCCCTGGCACATGTTTCTATATGTATAATGGGATACCAAGAGATCCCTGACTTACTTATTAAGGATACCGAGAGATCCTCGGGATACCAAGAGATCCCCGACTATTATCTATGGTTGAGAGCAGTATTTACCTTGTATTGTTATCGTTACTTTCTATTACTGTTTTCATGTACTTGTTAGGTTTAGATTTTTACTGTAGACTTTATTTAGATAGTTTCCGTTATCTTGTTATTATTCATTATGTTTACCTCAGTAGGTCCTTGACCTTTCCTCATTGCTACCCAACCGAGGTTAGGCTTGGCACTTACTGAGTACCACTATGATGTACTCACACCTCTTCTGCGGATGTTTTTCATGTGCAGATCGAGGTACCTCTATGCGGGCGCACTACTAGTAGCTGGAGGGAGCACTTTCGGAGACTTGAGGTATATCTGCCGCATCCGCAGACGAGCGAGTCTCCCTCTCATTCTACCCTTTAGTTAGCAAGACGATATTCCGTTTTCCTTGTTAGACTATTCTAGATTTTTTAGAGCCATACTGTACTTTTCTATAGCCTGTGTTGACTGTGAGTTTTTGGGTCTTTGGGGAATTCTAGTAGACTTGTGTGATTTAGTTGTACATGCCAAGCGGCATTCATTACAGTTTTCTTCCAGTTGTTTAATATGGGTTATTCTATTTTTCCGCAATATTTGGCTTACCTGGTCGTGGGGACTAGGTGCCATCACGACATGTTCACAATCAGTGAACTATGGTCGTGACATGGTAGGAGGTGTAGATCTCATGTGGGTTGGTTTGAGTCGAGTGAGGCCAGGCTATTGGGCACAGAGATGGTTCAAGATGCATTGGAGAAGGTTAAGGTTATTCAGGATAGACTCTGTACAGCCCAGTTCAGACAGAAGAATTATATGGACAGGAAGGTTTGTGATGTTTCATATATGGTTGGTGAGCGGGTTGTACTTCGGGTCTCGCCTATGAAAGGCATCATGAGGTTTGGGAAGAAAGGGAAGTTGAGCTCGAGGTTTATTAACCCTTTTGATATCTTGAGGTGATTTGGAGAGGTTGCTTATAAGCTTGCCTTACCTCCCAGCTTGGTCGGAGTTTATCCGGTACTTCATGTTTTGATGCTCCGAAGGTATCACGGCGATCTGTCGCATGTGTTGGATTTCAGTTTAGTCCAGTTGGACAAGGATCTATCCTATGTTGAGAAGCCAGTGGCCATTTTGGACAGACATATCATAAAGCTGAGGTCAAATAACATAGCTTTAGTGAATGTCCAGTGGCGGGTTCAGCCGGTCGAGGAGGCGACTTGGGAGACCGAGCAGGATATGCGCAGCCAATACCCTCATCTTTTCACTACTTCAGGTATGTTCTCTATGCTCGTTCGAGAACAAACGAATGTTTAAGTGTAGGAGGATGTAACGACCCGACCAGTCATTTTCGAAATTTATGCCCCAATCCCCCATTAACTACTTTCCCTGGCTAAGTCCATTTCTGCTATTTTTGTTTGTCGGGACGTTCGCTGTTAGGATTCTGAGTGTTTTGGGACACTTAGTCCCTAAATGAGAGCTTAAGTGTTGAAAAATAGTTTGTAGTCGGAACAGTGTAAAGACAACCTTAGAATGGAAATTCGATGGTTTTGTTAGCTCTATTACATGATTTCGGGGTTGGGAGCATGTTCAGAATGTATTTTGGAAGTTCGTAGCTCATATAGGCTTGAAATGCCGAAGTTTGAATTTATGAAGTTTCTGGTCCGATAGTGAGTTTTTGATCCGAGGGTCAGATTGAAATTCTGGAAGTTGCAATAGCTTCGTCATGTCTTTTAGAATGTGTGTGCAAAATTTCAAGTCATTCAGATGTGCTTTGGTTAGGTTTTTGATCGAAAGCGTATTTGGAAGAAATTTGGAGTTCTTAGGCTTGAATCATTGATTAATTCATGTTTTCGGTGTTGGCTTAGGTGTTTTTGAGATTGGTGCAAGTTTGAATAAGGTATTAGGTGGTATTGGTACTTTTGGTTGAGGTACCAGGGGCCTCGAGATGATTTCGGATGGTTAACAAAAAAATTTAGAAGTTGAAAGGTAGCAGTTCTGCTGCTTCTGGTATCTTTTCACTTCTGCGGCTTGGGAACCGCAGAAGCAACCTTGGACATCGCAAAAGTGAGATTGGCATTCCCTCTCAAGAACCGCAAAAGCGGTCAATACTCCGCACAAGCAAAACCGCAGGAGCGGTTGTGTATTCGCAGAAGCGAAATCTGGTCCCTTAAGTGAAAATCGCAAAAGCAATTGATTTTCGCATAATCGGGACCGCAGAAGCGGTCCCTTATCCGCAGAAACGGAAATGCCTGAACAGAAATAGTAAATTCGAGGGTTTGATTTCATAAGTTGGAAAAATTAATTGAGAGCTCGGGAGAAAGCAATTTTGAGTAGGTTTTGAAGTGAATATAATTGGGTAACATTTTCCTAATCCCTTCTGGTTGTACTCTATCAATATATAGCTTAATCCATCATCTAAATTCGAATTTGGGGTCAAAATTGGAAGAAAATAGGTAAAACTTCTTAGACCAAACTATTGGGTTTTGAGTGAGCATTTGATCTCCGAATTGGGAGATTTTTATATGGTTAGACTCGTGAGAGTACGAGAGTTCTGAAAATATAAAAATTATTCGATTCCAAGACATTGGCCTGAAGGGTATTTTGGTCATTTTACTTAAATTTACGTAGTAGATTTGAATTAAATAGCAAAACCAGTTGTTTGCGATGTTATTTACAATGTGTAATTGAATTTGAATAGATTTGAGCCATTTGGAGTCGGATACTCATGGCAAGGGCGTGGTTTCTAGTGATATTGAGTCGGTTCGAGGGAAGTGGCTTGTCTAACTTTGTGTGGGATACCTTTCCTCTTAAGATTATTCTTGATATTTTATTGCCTTGTACGTGAGGTGACGAGCACGTACTTGAGGTGATTGATGAAAATTTGGTTTTCACTTAAGTTGTTGATATTCAGTTTTCTTTCTTACTTGCCTTATCCTACTTGAAGTTATACTTGTGCTAGATTAGGAAAGCATGTTTAGCTGACTTAACAGCCTAATTGCCTAAGTTATTTTGACTGTACTACCTGAAGCATGCTAGGCTAGTTCTATTTGTTGCTCTATATTTCGTACTTCATTCCTTGGTTTGTTTCTAGTTATAGTTGCGCATTTACATTGGGACTACGGATGTGGGATTTTAGTTGCTTTCCCCCCCCCCCTCCCTTGTCTGTTTACTTTGGGACTACGGGTTCGATTCTCGGTAGATCCCCCTGCACTTTTACTTTGGGACTACGGGTTAGATTTTCGATAGATGCACATTGATGGTTGGACTACGGTACAGTATCTCGGGATATCCTTTGGTTTGGTATATGAGTTGGACTACGGGACGGTATCTTGGGAGACCCGCCGGACAGTTGAGAAAAGGGCTACCGGACGGTATCCTGGAAGGCCCTCATTGTTATCATTGGTATTGAGTTGTATTTACTATGTGTTTACTCTGCCCTTTTGTGGTTGTTATTGTCTCGTTGTCCTGCCTTATTTCAATGCCGTATTTATTATTTCTGTCAGATATTTATATCGTAAATTATTATTATTATTATTATATTTTTGCCTCAGTAGGGCCCTGACCTTCCTTGTCAATACCCAACCGAGGTTAGGCTTGGCACTTACTGAGTACTGTTGTGGTGTACTCATGTTCTTCCTACGCATATTTTTCATGTGCATATCATCCTGGTACCTCTACTCAGGCGCACTATCCTTGAGGCGAGGAGACACACAGAGACTTCAAGGTATATCTGCAACGTTCGCTGACCGAAGAGTCTTCTCCCTTATTCTAGATATAGAGTTATTATCCTATTATACTTTTGATGTAGACATTCTGGAGGTTAGAGTACTTATGGTAATCCTGTTAGCCTGTGTTTTCCCGTGAGTTTTCAGGTTTTGGGATTGAGTTGTAGACTTCCGCATATCTTTAGAGTTGAACAAGTCGGGCGGCCTTATATTCCGTTGTTATTTTTCATATATCCAGTTTTAATTGATTGTTCCGCAAGTTTAAATTTTAATTTTGGCACTGTTAGGATTACCTAGTTGTAGAAACTAGGTTCCATCACGACATGTTCATGGAGGATGAACTGGGGTCGTGACATGTTGTCTCAACCCTCCATTGCTCTCAATAAAGATTTTGCCCTTCTTCTTCAATATTCCAACTAAACATTGATAGATGTGTGGTCATTGTTGATATGTAGTTACTTCCAGCAATTATGGCCTCAGCTTGGGCATCATCTTCATAGCTCTTACTTATCTCGAGCATCTAGTTGGGTTCTGTTGTGCTGATAACTAGTAGGTTGATTGCTTCTGGTCGATTGTGACTATTGCACTCTCTTCCCTCTAATCCCCTAGATAAGGCATTTGATACCCTATACTCAGCCCCCTTTTTGTATTGTACTTCATAATCCAACCCCAACAACTTTGTCAAACCTTTTTGTTGTATGGTTGTAGTCACCCTTTTATTCCAAAATATACTTGAATGAGTGATGATCTGTCCTCACAATAAAGTGTTTTTATTGAAGGTAATGCCTCCACTTGTCAATAGCACTCAAACCCATATATTTGATAAGTTAGTATTTTACCAACTTATCTTGTCTTTAAACCTATACTTTTGATATGTTTGAGTGATAAAATCATGTATTTAATGCCACTTACTTCTATTTTACAGGTTGTATATGATTTAGAAGTAATAATGAAGAAACCAAGTGAAAATAAGTCAAAAAGAAGCTAAAATGGGAAAATAAAGTCTGCCCAGTTTTTGCTCTATGCAATCGCAATGAATGGAATTCGATCGCATAGGCCAAGGAATGTAAAGCAATGCAAACGCATTGGACACTATGTGATCGCATAGTGTAAATTTGGGCTAGTCAGCTGTTGATCAACAACTCTATGCGAACGCAATGGTGTATATGTGATCGCGTAGTTTGAGATACTATATCTATGTGATCGCAATGGACACTGTGCGATCACATTGTTGGAGGAACTATCTCTATGCGATCGCAATGGCCATTTGTGCGACCGCATAGTGTATTTTCTGGGCAGTTCTAGGCAAATCTGGAAATTCACACTTTTGATCCCCAAATCATTTAATACCCGATCAGGCTCATTTGTAAAGGATCTTTTGGCTTATTTTTTCAGTTCATAGAACTAGAGAGAACATTTTTGGAAGCTAGGGTTCTTGCACACACACTTGAGTCTTGAAGATTGAAGCTTGTGGTTAAGATTTGCTTACCCATTTATGTTTATCTCTTCATTTCCTTGCTTTGTATTGAATATTTAAGTGTGTAGTATTTATTTTCAACACTTGAATATTATTTTATGGGAATATTCATATTTAAAGTGTGGATTAAATACCTTGTTGCGCTTACGTATTGAATAATTTTTATATATTTATGAAGTGAGTTATTGTTACTTTAATTATTCTTGTTCTTTAAAGTTTACAAAGGGAATAGCTAACCCTAGGACTCGCCCATTAACTCCGAATCAATTTTGGGAAAAATAGTTTGGGGTTGGGAAGGATTAATTAACAAGAACTTGAGGCGTTAACCCTCATTTTATAGGTTCCACCTAGGGATAGGATTGAACTACTTATAGCCTATCGGGTGTGCTTAATCTTCTAATTGTGATTAGGGATAATTCAATTAGGATGTCTTGTTAGTCTTTGGAAGAAGCTAATTAAGAATTATTATTCGTGGCTAAATAATATAAATTCGCCCATATTTGTGAAATCATGAAATACATTGGATCGTTACTTGAGTATAATTCCCGATGCAACCATACTTGTAGCCATTGATCATTATACTTGCTTTCTAGGTTAGTTTACATTTCCACATTTAGATATAAAAACCTTTTCAAACCCAAATTCTTATTGTTTGGCATTGCGCGACTAGCGATAATTTTCTTACATTCCTAATCGCCTACACATTGTTCTTTGTGGGATTCGACCCCGACTCAAAGTTGGGTAAATTATATTATTGCGACCGTATCTATTGATTTTTAGCGGTGGATTTGGACGTCACCAAAATTTGGTGGACTTAATGCTATGCGATCGTATTGCACTCTGCAGTTCGCAAAAGCGACTGCGCTTCTATGTTTTATTTTCACAGAAGCGAAACGGATAATGATGGCAAAAATCACAGAAGCGATAAAATTTTTGCAGAAGCGACTGCGCCTCTGTGGTCTTTTTACGCAGAAGCGAAAACTGGGAAAATTTTGTGATTCCAGTAGCTTTGCACCAGTAGCTTCCCGGGCCCGTTCAATCTAAAATTTTGGCTCAATTGCAGTGTTTTGAATTGCTTAACATGGTTCTATTGCCCGACTGACATTGTATTGATTTTATGTAGGTGTTTCAATTTAAAATGAACCCAAACACAAGCGGACAACAAAGAGAAATCGAAGAAGAGATTGATAAGCCATATGATGAAACACGTTTCATGTCAGCTGCATGCGAGCGTCAGTATTTGCACGAGCTCATCAATAGGAGGATAATTCTTGAAAAGGGCATCCATGAAGACAAATTGGTGGAAAAACACCCTGAATTCTATGCCCGGATCAACTTAACAAGATGGTCTTGCTTCATCCCTACTCCTTGCAAAGCCAATGAAGAGTGGGTGCGTGAGTTTTACGCAAACCTCAAGCACGCATATTTTAACAGCCCGCAAGTACTCATTAGAGGGAAATTGGTAAGGTTCGGGATTGAGCAAATAAATAACACCCTTGGCATTCCGAGCTATACAATAGAGCCAGTGTAAGAGAAGGATACTTGTGAAAATGGGGAATGGCTTATCTCAAAGATAGTTGCTCCGAGCCTAAGAGCCAAATGGGGTAACATGAGAAAAGGGTTCAAATCAACCGACTTCATTGCGAAGGCAAAGATGTGGCTATACATCCTTTGCAACAGGGTCTCTCCTTGTGGAAACGTTACAGATGTCCCTTACACTCGAGCATTGATTGTTGCATGTCTATTGGATGGCATTCATGTGAATGTTAGATACTATATTCTGTGAGAGATGAGGGAGTACTTGAGAGACAAGGATGCAGGCATGATGTTCCCCTCCTAATCACATAGCTATGCACCAAAGCAGAGGTTGTTGTATGTGACACTGATCGGTGGCTACCTGCTGATAGAGCCTTTCATCCTTTGAGAGTGACAGGAGAGGGGAGTGTAGTCAAGAGCAAGAAGAGAAACGCCAGCACCATTGTTGAGTCCTCGTCACAGGCAGCTGCATAGGGACCATTCGGGATACTAAACTCCGAGCTTGTATCTATTCGGGAGTTAGTATCACATCTTTCGAGCGAGCCCTCATTCTCCTATCCAGGGCCTTCATATTTCTCCAAGGATGAAATGCATAGTTACTTGGATGTGCAGAATCTCTTGAGAAGATTTCTCTTGAGAAGATGACTCCATCAGTGACTAGACTTGAGGGAGCATACGGCACTTTGGCCAAGGCCCATGCCACCCTTCAGTCAGACTTTGATAAGGAGAAGAAGAAAAACAAGAAGAAGGGCAAATTCATGTTAAAGATGTGGAGAGGCATCAAAGCCATCTTCAAGTGGGGAATACCAGATGCAAAGATCCCAGTGGCGGCCGAAGATGATAGTGATGAGTACTCATTCATTTCAGAGTCTGCTGGTGATGGTGCCAATGATGATGATGAGGAGGATACCGATGATGATGGACATACGAGTGTAGCTCAGCACTGATCAGTCGTCCTTCCACAGTCTGCTAGTCTGATGCAGATCTCAGGGAGACCCTCAAATTTTTTATGCTTTACATTCGATATTATGCAGTGAGGACATTGCAATATTCTAGTTGGGGGTGGTTATTGTACTGTATTCATGTTTAGAGACTATGTGCCCTTGTCGGGCTTATGTTTATGTTATGGATATTGTATGACCTTGTCGGGCTTGTGACTATGTTGTGTTATACATTGTGTACCTTTTGTCGGGCTTGGTTTGATTAGTCATGTTTGTGTTGTTATTTTGCTTTCGTTATTTATTTTTCTTCTTATTAGCTTATATTTTTCTTTTTAGTAGTATTAGCTTCTTTTATTTTAGTATCATGTATAGTAATTTTCTTTTCTTTTATTTTCATTTCCTTAAATAAAATTTCCTTGGGTTTTCTTCATGCTACGGTTCTTTTCCAAGGAACACTTTAGTGAATCGGGTGACTTTTCCCGACGATGGATAGATTGACAAACTTTCTTAAGAGGACTAGTCATGTTTTGCTAGGATGAGGCTTTTGGATTATTTGGTACTAATAAAATTAGTCTATTATATGTAAATGGTAAATTAAGAATGCCCCTCCGAAATAATTCTTGTGATAAATTTTTGGCTCTTTTAGTGACTCTTTTGCCACTAGTTTCAATATTGCTAAAATTGGTTCGTCTTTATTAATTCATGTGTCATGTGTGTTAATGTTTGTGAAATAAATCTTGTGTTTACTTCTATCATCTAGAACTTGCCCGGTTGGTCTTTCGATGCTAATGAGAGTATGTGTGGTTGGAGGAATGACCTTAGGCATTCTTTGCTTATTTACGAAAACCTCTTTAGCCTTTCAAGTCTACCCTTGCTTAAATAATATCACTAGTACCCTATTTTGAGCCTTGAAACCTTTTTATTTGGCTAACTCATTACAAACCTTTGACTTTCTTAAAAAAATAATTCCCTTTTTTGAACCCGTCCCTCCTTGAACATTGAGAATGAGGCTAAAAGCCTAAGTTGGGGGTGTGGTGCAAAAGTAAAAATTTTTGTGGAAAGGTTGTACATTGAGTGTAGGATCATATGCCTCAAAGTGTTCATATTAACGCAATCAAGCTCCAAAATAAAATTGTGTATAAAAAAAATTATTGTGTATTATGGAGCCTTGAAGAAAAAAATAGTAGAGGTATGTAAGGTGATTCTATATTGGGAACTAGTTGTCAATGAGGCGATGTGAGTTGAAGAGAATCAAAGTGCAAAAAGAATGAAATTTGTGAGTAGTGTTCAAGGAGGGTGAAGTCACTTGTACCTAAATGTTTATCCAACCCGTCCCGAAACCTACATTACAAGCTCAAAAAGTCCTTATGGGACCTCCAGCCGAACATTCTTGAATAAGCGATGAATTAAAATAAGGGTAAGCTTATGGTATGAAATGTTGTCACACTTGAAGTCTTTTGTGAGAGTGAGTGTTCTTGAAAAATTTGTCCCTTACGTTTGATTGTAAATATAGTGATTTTGGAATTTTCTTTCTTGTGAGGGCACATGAATTAAGAGAGATTGGTGAAATTGAATAAAGTGAGCATTTGTCGTGAACTAGTGAGTTTGAGTCACTTCTTGAGGCTTAGTTTTATCACTTGATTATTTTAAAGCTCCCTTGCACATTGTTGAAGTTGTTTATCTTTATGAGGGAGTCATTCGTGAATGATATGCATGCTAGAGCCTAATTGTTAGTACCAACCAAATCCATTAGTATGGTGTTTAAATTGGAGAATGTGATATGTATATAATAGCAATACCACTTGTGTTGTAAATGGTGAATCCTCATTGAAGTGTTGGTTTTGATTTTCTTGAGAAAAAGCAAAAGCTTTAAGTTGAGGGTGTTGATGAGTGGTGATTTTACCACTCATTCTAGCCTCTTTTATATAGCTTTTATGTCCTTTTAATTATAAAATAAGGTTGTTTATGTGGGTTGTTGTTAGTTTTTCAGGTACATGATGCTACGAAGTGATTGGGATTTAATTGAAGTGGAATTGAACCAAAAGAGAGTAAAACCATGCAAACTGCTAGTGATTCCGCTTCTGCGGAAGTTTGGCCGCAGAAGCGATGTCGCCTCTGCGTAAAAAATGGCTTGCTTATGCGGTTTATGCATGGATCTAGCAATCCCGCTTCTACGTTGGCTCGATCGCTGCTGCGTTGTCGCTGCTGCTACATTGGTATCGCTTCTGCGATACTGTGTTGGGATTCCCATTTCGCTTCTGCGAGGTAAAGAACGCCTCTGCGGACTCGCTTCTGTGAGCACAGTTCTACAGATGCGAGACCTAGGTAGAATTGACATTTCATAATTTTTCACCCGAAATGAGTTTTATACTCGTCCAAGCAGACATTTTTAGACATCTTTTGGCTTATTTTCAGTTCATAAAACTAGAGAGAACATTTTTGGAAGCTAGGGTTCTTGCATACACACTTGGGTCTTGAAGATTGAAGCTTGTGGTTAAAATTTTCTTACTCATTTATGTTTATTTCTTTATTTCCTTGCTTTGTATTGAATATTTAAGTGTGTAGTATTTATATCCAACACTTGAATATTATTTTATGGGAATATACATATTTAAAATATGGATTAAATACCTTGTTGTGCTTATGTATTGAATGATTTTTATATATTTATGAAGTGAGTTATTGTTACTTTAATTATTCTTGTTCTTTAATGTTTCCAAAGGGAATAGCTAACCCTAGGACTCGCTCATTAACTCCGAATTAATTTTGGGAAAAATAGTTTGGGGTTAGGAAGGATTAATTAACAAGAACTTGAAGCGTTAACCCTCATTTTATAGATTTTACCTAGGGATAGGATTCAACTACTTGTAGCCTATCGGGTGTGCTTAATCTTCTTATTGTGATTAGGGATAATTCAATTAGGAAGTCTTGTTAGTCTTCGGAAGAAGCTAATTAAGAATTATTATCCATGGCTAATTAACATAAATTTGCCCATATTTGTGAAATCATGAAATACATTCGATCGTTACTTGAGTGTAATTCCCGATGCAACTATACTTGTAGCCATTGTTCATTTTACTTGCTTTCTAGGTTAGTTTACATTTCCGCATTTAGATATAAAAACCTTTTTCAAACCCAAATTCTTATTGTTTGGCATTACGCGACTAGCAATAATTTTCTTACATTCCTAATCGCCTACACATTGTTCTCTGTGAGATTCGATCCCGACTCATAGTTGGGTAAATTATATTGTTTCAACCGTATCTATTGCTTTTTAGCGGTGGATATGGACGTCACCAATATTCCTTCTTATATATTGACCTCCCTCTATGCCTATGAGCCAAAACCTTGCTGAAATAAGCAATTGGTTTTTCCCTTTGCAACAATATAGCTCCTATCCTAGATTGACTGGCATCTGCCTCAACAATGAACTCTTGTGAATAATCAGGTAAGGCCAGTACATAAGTGTTAGTCATGGCCACCTTCAAGGTTTCAAAGGCCTTCTCAGCTTCTTCACCCTAGTTAAAGGAATCATTTTTTAGCAAATCAGTGAGGGGTTTGCAAATTGTACCATAGTTCCTCACATACTTCTTATAGTAACCACTTAACCCAAGGAAACCTCTAAGAGTTTTCACAGTATTGGTCCTAGGCCACTCTATCATAGCTTGTATTTTGCTGGAGTCTGTTGTCACCCCTTTCGCAGTAATTACATACCACATATGCTCTATCTTTGGTTTGCCAAATGAACATTTAGATCTTTTGAAAAATAAGGTCCGCTCCCTCAGAATTTCAAACACTCTCTTTAGGTGTCCAACATGCTCTTCTAAGGACTTACTATACACAAGTATATTATCAAAAAACACTAAAACAAACCTTCTGAGTAGTGGTTGAAATACTTGGTTCATCAATTCTTGGAAGGTAGCAGCAGCATTAGTTAGCCCAAAGTGCATAACCTTGAACTCATAATGACCCATGTGAGTTCTGAAGGGAGTCTTATACATATCCTCCATTTGCATGCGGATCTGTTGGTACCCGATCGTTAAGTCTACCTGGAAAAGATCACTAAGCCTTGTAATTCATCCAAAAGATCATCTACTGTGGTAATAGGGTACTTATCTTTGATAGGGATCTCATTAAGGCCTCTATAGTCCACACAAAATCTCCACGTTCGATCGTTTTTCTTCACAGGCAGTGCATGTGAAGAGAATGTGGACTCACTGTGTTGTATTATCCATTAGTGAGCATCTCCCTAACTTTCTTCTCCGGCTCTTCCTTTTGGAAATAGTTATACCTGTATGGCCTTAGACTTATAGGAGAAACTCCAGGTTTCAGGGGAATGTTATGGTCCAATGATCTGCAAGGAGGTAGGTATTTTGGTTCAGAGAAAGCATCTGAATAGCTGGCTAATAATTCTAGGATTGCAACATCTATAGTCTAATGTTCCGTGAACTCACAGTTTTTATCATGAACAAGTGAGCCATGATAGTCTACTCTTTTCTCAATAGTTTACCCATAGTACTCCCACTGATCAAGCTTAGTTTCCCATTTTCAGGAATAGCCTGCAGTACTACCTTATTACCCTTTCTCCCAATTGTCACACATCTCTTCTAATGATCAAATTTAGTGGGATTAAAAAATTTCATCCAATCATTCCCTAGCACAATGTCACACCTTCATAACTTGATAATCCTCAGATTATCTTTGAATTTCTTCCCCCATCTTCTAGGTAAAATCAATGTGAGTTGTGTTGTAGAACATATAACTATCATCGACTACTGTTACTCTGATTGGAGTAGTATAAGTTACCCGATACCTTGTCTCTTGCACATTCAACTCATTAATAAAACTATGGGAACTACCTGAGTTCACCAATACTAATAAGGTTCTCTTTCTTAATAATACCACTAACCAAAATAGTACTGACCCTATTGTTGTTCCTGGAGAGGGCACTTAAGCATATAACTTCATGTTATCCTTCACTTCCACAAGCTCAATCTAAATATTTGGAATCACTTCATCTTGGCACTGAGACAGTTCTTCAGGCTTGTCTTGAGGCAACTCCTATGTGGTACCCACTATGCACTACAACTGCTTCATCTTACATCTATGGACTTATATGTACTTTTCTCCACACCTAAAATACAGGTGATTAGACTTCATATATTCATAGACTTCAGGGCTTGGTCTAAATGGACTAGGCTCAGAAGCAGCCACCCCTCCCAGCCTTTGAGCACTAACACTTGTTGATACTCCAGTATTAATACCAGATTTAGGCATAGCCTTAATCTTCTTTTGGGAAGCTTCAAAGGCCTTTTCTTGCATCATGGCCTGTTGTATGGCAAAACTCAGTGTGGTTGGTTTGAAAAGCTTCACAGAGAACCTAATCTCTTCTTTGAGAGCTCCAATAAAACTAGACAGGAAATGTCTTCGTTCAATGTAGGATTCCTAACTATCATTTGCAATTTTAGGTCATCAAATTTCACTAGGAATTCCTCAACACTAACCGTCTGTTCCAGCTTGTTAAATTCCTCCAACAACGTCTTCCATCAATACACCACCAAACCTGTAACATACGTCCTCCTTGAACTCAGCCCAGGACACTCTCCATTTACTCAATTCTAAGGAGTTATACCAAGTCTCAGCATCCCCATTCACATATAGAGCATCACCTTCCACCTTCCCTTCGTCAGGAACTTTATACAAAATTAAAAAAACCAATCACATTTTCGAATCCATACCTTAGGGCCTGCTTCACCAAAGCTGGGTAACTTCCATTTAGGATTAGGAACAACTCATTGTTGTAGTCTAGGTTGTCGAACATCAAGCAATCCATCCCCAATTCCTTGCACCTACTCATGCCCTTTATTAGGCCTCCTCTCCATCGTGCTCAACCAATCTAAAAATTGCTCCAAAGCGCCCTGTATTCTAGCTTGTATATCACGGTAAAGCTTGTTGGCCATCTCGCAATTCTCCTAGTAGCTCGTCGTGATGGGCCAGCTTCTCATCCATCAACTTCATTCTCGTTGCTTCCGCCGTGATTAGAGCCGAATAGTCGCAGAATCAAAGGCTCTGATACCAATTGTTATGACCTTAACCACTCCAAACTGAATTTTAGAAAAAATAAATAAAAATAACAATAATTTTGGGATGATTTTCTGTTTATTGATAAAACTGAAAAGGAATTACAATGAAGTAAACCAACTATGAATTTTAGAAAATAATTGGAATCTCCATTGATAGTTTGAATATGCAGAAGAAGAAATAAGACGAATCAGAGAAGAAGAAAAGAAGAGCGGGAGAATTTAGGAGAAGGAGAGAGAAGGTTGTTAGATTACCGGAGTTTATAGCATGCCTCTCTCCTTATCAATTCTGTTACATATACTAGGCTGGCTTGATCCCATCCGTTTAGCCTTATTATAAATGAATTGATCATGTCCTTGCATTATTTTACGATTATTACTGTTCACTCCCTCTACTTCTATTTTTTAAACTTAACACCAACGATCACGACAATATTAAATGTTTGCTTACACCTCTCAACATTTTGCTTCGAATAATCCATATATTGTCTGCGATGGTGCCAGAAGGAGAACCTTGGAGCAATGATAAATGTCTTCGTGTGACATATAAGCTACAGGTTCAACAACCACTAATGATTGCTTTAATGTCTATATCACACCTTTTGGGTGCGACTCTTCTCCGCACCGTGCATAAATATGAGATGCTTCATGCACCATACTGCTTTTTTTTTTTTTCTAACGATGGTAATATTATTGTTGTGAACCTCATTGGGTACAAAATTAGTAGAGTAGTAATAGGAGTGCGTTTGATAATTTAGTTTATCTAGTGCCAAGTCAAATACTTAGAAACACATAAGACTTAGTAGTTGAATGGAAGAGAGAAAAAAAAGGTCCTTCACTTGTGTAGAACAAGACAGAAAACAACATAGAATGGATTGGTGGTGTAACAAAGAGGGAAGCAAGATGGAGAAAAGTCCCTATCATTTTTTCAATATCATTTTTCCCCATCTTCAGGCCCACAAGGTACTCTTATTTCAATTATCTAAATTAGTCTCAGTTAATAAATCTCCAGTTTAATTAATTCTTATAGTTACTCTTTCCATTTTCTAATAATTTGCTATGAAACTAATATTATCAATCTTCTCTGCTGACCAATATCATTAATGTCCTACGTTGTACCAACAAATAATTGAATAGAAATACATAGGAAAGAAATCTTTATGTTAGTATTAGCAATCCTGCATTAACCATGCATATATCTCCAAATTTGCTTTCTGGATTTCCCATCTCTTTGATCCTAGCTCTTTCATGGATAAACAAAAATATTTGAAAGAAAAAAAGAGATTTTTTTGATTGATTCTTCCTGGGTATGTTCTATTTTCTTTCATATTCTGTAAATTGTATGTGTTGCATATATTCTTTGTGCGTATGTGTTGCCTACAGACTGGAATATGTGTTAATGAGAGCCAAGAGCATATTCTCAGATTTCAAACAACTTTTAAATATTTATTTTACTGATATAGAAGAAATTATTTGAGTAATTATTGAAAATTTATTTTTATATTGTAACATTGTATCAACGTTTAAGCATGAAAATACTTTAGTGAAATTCTAAATTTCTTTCGGGAAGATGTATAAAAATAGAACAGTGTCAAATATTTTAGAATGTTCAAAACGTACAGACTGATGAGCAGTGGCGGAGGCAGGATATATGCTAAGGGTATTCAAAAGAAAATTGTATTGTAGCTGACGGGAATCAAACTTGCAATCTTATGCATATTTTGAACACCCTTGACCACTGAGTCAAGTGTTTTCCATGTGTCAAAGGGTGTTAATATATTATATCTATATGTAAAAACTAAAATTATCCATATATAAACAGTGTAATTTTCCGATGAAGGGTGTTCGGATGACCACCCTTGCGCCACCCTGATGAGGGCGCACAGTGTAAGTGTATTATGCCATGCTTATGTTGTTTCATATCTTGATGTTGTCTTCTAGTTTTGTTTTTAAACAGTGCTAACATCCTTTTTATGATAATATAGCAATGCTAGCCTATAATCAATGTTAAGGAACTCTCGTCCTTGCTTTTTTTAGTTTTTCTGAAGTAATCATGTTCTAAGATCCTGTTATCTGCACCTTGAATTTCTTTTTTAGATCCGTACATTATCAAAATCGATTTAAGAGGATCAGGTTGAATCTCCTTTGTCGGAAAATTATATTGTGCAAATAGACTAATAATAAACCTTTTTGTATATATATAGAAGTTGTTGAATCCTCTTAACATAAGGAAGCTTCTAGTGTAGTGGCAAAGATAGTTTAAGCATTTGTTCAGGTCGCAATGGCGAAGCTAGCAATTTCTCCAAGAGTGTTCAAACTTGAATGAAGTGAAAAAAATTCACATATATTATATACCTCTAAAACCTAATGTTGTACCTATATACACAGTGTAATTTTTCGATAAAGGATATTCAATTGACCGGCTTCACCCCTGTCACATCGCACCTTCAAATCCTATGTGTGGCGTTCTTGCAGTTTCTGAATCCCCTTTGTTAGTATTTTTGGCTCCGCTATTGATGGATATCATAGTGAGTAATCACCAACATCATTCCTAAATTGTAACAAACTTCGAGTAAATTATAACCTATACTAAACCATAGACTATTTTGATTCCTTGTTTCACAAAGGGAGATCTTTAAATTGGTAGGCAATGAATACTTGCTTCTCGTGATGCAGGCTCTGAAAATGGAAAATAGTTAATCTTCAATTTGAGATAAGACATCGTAGTGTCTGGATTTCTTGAATTCTAGCTATAGTTATTGTTACAAAAGAAATATAAACTCAAGCTTTGAACGACTAATATTTACGATAATGTTCTTAACAGGATCTTCATATAACATACTTGGCGGCAAGTCATGATAAGACATACAGCCACTCCAAGTTATTGGTTGACGTGGAGGTTCTCAGTCTTGGGATCGGGGCTCCTTGTAGTTGTAGGTATTTCAGCACTCTTAATATGGAAGTTTGAAGGTTCGCCAAAATGGAGATACCAGGAAAGAGATAATAAAAAGAAGAAGAAAAAGCCGGTTGGGTTGTTGTACAAAGACGAAGCTTGGAGTACATGTCACAAAGCAATCAGTCCTGTTTGGCTGCTTGCTTACAGGCTAATTGCTTTCATTTTTCTTCTCTCAATGCTTGTCATGGATGTTGTTAAAAATAGTACAGATATATTCTTTTTCTATACTCAGTAAGTGAAATCTCCTCTTATTTCTCATATTTCTTCTTGGCTTGATTCCGTTTTGGTTCACTTTCTTGCTAAAATAACAGTGTCTAATGAATTTCACTTTTACATGTCCATTTACGATTTTACATGCTCATTGCATACTAGTCTTGTCTTTTGCTTTTGATTATTCTTTTTTTGCTGAACAGGTGGACATTCTCTTTGGTCACTCTCTATTTTGGGGTATGTTACTCAGCAATTGAATCATCTTTACCAATTCATTTCTGGATATGATCTCGGGGATGTGAATGTCTCGACATACATACAGAAAATGAAAGTATTTCTTTCCTCCTGCAAAGGCATACTAAGTTACTAACTATTAATTCTCCCTCGCTAAATAGCTCGGGGAATGTTCAGTCATTTACAACATTATCACCTCTTCCCCCTTCCCATTTATTTTCAAGTTTCCCTTATTTCTTTAACTTGATTATGTTCTCAACTAAATGGTGTAGTTAGGGTCTTCACTCTCCATCTATGGATGTATCCAACATCGGCGCAAGGGTGTTGCTAGTGCGAAAGTTGCCTGTATCGATGAAGAGAAAAATGACGCCCCAACTCTTGAGAAGAATGCAAGTTCACCTGGCGTATCCAAGGACTTGAGTTCCAATGAGGAAACTGATGATAGAGAAGTTGCAGGACGTTTGGGCTATGCCTTTCAAATAATTTTTCAGGCACATCCTCTCAAGATATATTCACCTCGGATTCGTTTTTTCAAAATTATGGTGTTAAACCTATGTTGCACAGACTCATCGTACCCGTGTTGGATCCTCCAAAAATGCATTATTTTGGAGGATCCGACACACATTGGGCGATATTTTTCGGAGACTCCAAGCAACATAGTGTTAAACAGAATATCTAGTTTTATTCTTCATTTCTTCCTTTCCTTTTTATTTATACTCTATCCACTTAACCATTACCATACTCATTTATAGCTAAGGTAACCTATTATTGCCATTCGTCATAGATATTTGATAAGTTAGTGTTTCCCTTCCTGATTGCTACTGGAAAGTAAGTAAACAAATACAAAGTGGTACTGTCATTTGGCTAATTTTCTTGTTGTTGTTTTGTTCAAAAACTTTTAGATATGTGCGGGTGCTGTGGTTCTTACAGATTGCGTTTATTGGCTTCTTATCTACCCATTTCTCACGCCCAATGATTACAGGTTACAATTTGTAAGTCCTAAAAACTGTGGTTCCCTTTGTTATGCCTTCTTTCTTTATATTCTACTGGCTTGATCTTATTTCCCTTTTACATTTTGGTTCGATTTGTGGCTTCTTGTATTATTATGCAATAAAGCCTGGCCATGCACTGCAGTGCTAAGTCCAGAACGATGTTCTGGTATACTTTGCTACTCAACTGTTCTAATTTTCGGTTCATTAGCTACCCACTTCTGGCATTTAAAATTTGACAGTTTCTTTTACAATCAAGTCTCGCTTTTCCATTCCTGATTGTGTGGTTGTTCTCACCGTCCTCTATTTTCTTTAGTTTCTGGACATATTTTGAAATCCTGAACAGAAGAAAGCTAAGTGCTCTTAGAAGACATGGCAGTACTTTAACTTCACCAGTGCTTACTTATGCATATCTAGTATTAGCAGTTCCTCAGTTCCGAACTAAAGGAAAAAGTTGTATATTATATGAAAGGAAGGTTTCTATGTCTATACTTTCACTGCAGAGTATGACGGAAAAGAGCATATCTACCTGGATTAGTATTTATTTGTGCTTTGCACATAGTTTAAAAGATGATTAACCTGTGTTCTTCTTTCCCCTTTCTCGCTATTTATACATATGTTGATGTTCTACCCGTCTGTGCAGCTGGTTGTTTGTATGCATTCTGTCAATGCTATAACCCTGCTTGGCGACGTGATTTTGAATTCACTTGTAAGTTTGCATTCGTGACTGGCTTAAACTATAAATGTATCCTGTGCCCATATCTTGGCTAACATGATCTCTTGCCTCTTTCCAGCGGTTCCCTTTCTTCAGATTTGCATATTTTGTACTTTGGACATGCACATTTGTCGCGTTCCAGTGGATCGTTCATATGTGTGTCTCAAAGTGGTATGTTGCTTTCAACATGCTATTCATTATCATTTTATTCAGGAAAAAAGATTCATTAGGCATATGCTGTTACTGATAGAGTTCAATTCTTGCTGCAACAGGTGGCCTTATCCCTTCCTGGATGTTTCATTCAAATACGCTCCCTTAGTGTATGTGTGCAATCTTTCGCGTTTATGCTTTTAGTTATTGCAGATATATACCCTTTATGATACATAGAAATAAGCCATGGGCGGATCCACCTAGTAAATTTTGTCCAAACAGTGTAAATGCGTTCGAAAAATTTAATAACTAAATGTTTTAATGTGAACCCAACTACTATTGAAAGTTTACTCGAGGTCGTTGCAGGAACCTATAAGCATTAACTCTTGGATTCGCCTCCGATTAATGAGCTATTGCCCCTTAGTGTGTGTTACTCTAACTCTTCATGGTTGCATGTCGTATCCTCCAGAAGTAGTGCATTTTTTGGAGGATCCGACGCGGGTGTGGCAGTATTTTAGAGAGTCCGAGCAACATAAAAATTGATAACTAGAGTTATTCATAAGCTTATGAAGTGCTTATGCTCTTTGCCAAATGTGGAATTGCAGGTATTTGATGGTTGGTGTGTTTCATCTCCCTTGCTATGGTCTGTTTGCCTTGGTAATAGCATTGAAATATTGGTTAGCAAGATTATTCCGGTGGGTGAGTCGAAAGCTATCTGGAGACAGTAAATGAGTTCAAACACCAATCAACAAGTCGAGCATTATTATACACTAGTATTCTTAAATCAAATTTTTTTTTTTTTAATTCTTAGTGCTACTCAAATAAATGAGTAGCACAAGCTATTATATAGTATGATTTTAATCATATCCCCAGGTTCTTATCATGTATATAATTTTTTTCATTTATATCCTCGAAACAAAACGAGACTAGAAAGAACACGGGAATTTTCCTATCAATTATAATCCAAGGCAAAAATACTTTTGCTGTTTGCAAATGCTGGAAAATGTTGGAATATCAAATGCTGGGAGCAACTTTTGGGGCTGGTTTGACTTGCAGAAAGTTGATAATCATCAGATCACAAAAGAATGTACCAAGACCAGTTTGTCCTATTTTCCCTTTGGATTTAACACTAATTTAAACCTAATTCCCTTATGTTTTATTCATATTCTGGTTGCCTCTTGAATTATCTATTTACAGTAATATACTATTGTAATTAACAGAAGAGAGAGTTCACAATAGTCAATATTAATTTAGTAATCATGATTAACAAACCCCACGTGTTGAATTACACTGGGTGGTTATTGTTGTTGTTGTTATCATGATTAACAAAAAGAAATTTTCATCAAAGAAAGTGAAATATTTCCAAGTTAAACAAGCCTATAACTCAAGAGCAATTGCTACATTTTCAAAAAAGAAGCTAACAGTAACAAAGATATTTTAGGCACGATAAAGATAATGTTTAGGTGGATTAACTATGCAAGATAGAGAGAAATCTCCAAACTCTGTCCCTACTTTGAATATGTTTTCCAAGTTGATGCATATACTTTTACATATTTCTGATAATATTATGACCTTCCCAGACCACAAAAAAAAAAACAAAGAAAACCGGACACCTATTTGCTTGAGAAGAAAATCAAGGTTTCACATTCTCTCTGATGAACTTCTCCAACTGAGAAATTTCTCCAGTCAAACCAGAAGCTTCAGCAACAATTACTCTGTTATGGCACTGCGAAAAAGCAAATGCTTCTCCAGGTACACCAAGCGTAAATTCATTAGAGATATCTGCATCAGATACTGCAGTCCTTGATGTACGAAGCTTGTCGCTGGATCAATAAGAAATCAACAAGTTATAAAACAGAACACCAGAAACAGTACTTTAACCAAATTCTGCGGTGGTTATAATACAGTGACCTAATGGCTAGCCGAGTGCATTAGTAAATAAAGGATGCTACAAAATTTCATTTTGGAAGGTTCTTTATGTACGAGCTTGCTGCTATGATATTAACAATTTATAAAGGGTCTCCTAGTTCATTACCAAAACAACAAGAATAAAGCATGCAACAATATTTCACGGGGTAAAGGTTAATTTCAACTCTCCAGAGGGACGTTATGCTAATTTTTTATGTATGTGGATCACAGTTCTGCTTGAAGCATACATAGTATATGTGCGCTTTTCCAAGAGTCTTACTCATGCACGAACGGGCAAATTGGTGTTTGTTCTAAGAATAAACGCCATGTATAGTGTAGTCTTACATTTCTTTCTCCAGCTGCTTTCTGATGAACTCCATTGTATGGGCAGTTACTTTGTCAACCTTGTTGCAAAGGAGGAGTACTGGAATTTTTTTCTTGACTACACTTGCCTTTGTTAAGATCTCATATAAGTACCTGTATACAAGAGGAATCATGAGATGTCAAAATGCAGTTACCAAATATCCAAATGCAAATGCACAACTGATGTCAAGTAATACAAGCAGCAAAAGATCAGTACTCTGAAGCAGCACGGCAATTTGGTAAAAATTCCACAGAATCCACCACAAATACAATGCCAGCTGCTTGAGGCAAGAATTCATCTAGTTTCGGGCGAAGACGAGAGTGCCCTGGGACATCAACAATGTGAATAGGTTTCACTTTCCCTTTCTGCAGCATAAAGTAAATCAGGTCCAAGTATGAGAAGTGAAATACACAGATGAAGGAATTCAGTAAAATCAATTACAAAAAACATGACAAGACAAAAAAGGTAGACCAGTGGCAATGAACAAAATCCATCTTTCCCTTCTGAAGGTGGAGACGACAAGAATGCTGAGGAAATAGTAGGGTGGAAAAAGGCGAAACAAGAGAAGACAATGTCCATTACCTTGTCTTTTTCGGAGTGTAGAATAAAACTGCCTTCATTTGGTTCCATTGACGTCACCGTACCCTGATGGGCTGAACCATCTCTAAGCTGGTATATGCCACATCTAAACAGTTAGATAAACTCCAAAAAGATTATCCCAGCTCTCATGTCAAAGTGTTACCTGGTAAAAAAGAAAAGTTTTGCCGCTTCCACTAAGCCCAGTGAGTACAATGGTGTTAGATGTTGTACGCTTGAACAAGCGAACTGCAGATGGAATAGTAAATAAAAGGAAATTCTTCAAATTTCAGCCGTCAACGAAAGTTAAAATGGATGAGCAATAATCTAAAACTAATACATGAAGCCATTCACTGAGGAACATCATAGTGGCAAAAGGGTGAAATAGAATTTTACGAAAATATGGCATCAAATGGAAAAAAGACAAAGAAGAGCCGAACACAGTCCATCCTTGCAGCTCCCCCCCCCCACAACAGAATGGATTTTTGCAACACTTAAAAAAGATGAGCCGTGAGAAAAATAGTAGAAAGAGTCAAAAGGAATTTATATAGCCATACTTGGCTTCAAAATAAACTTATGAAAGCAAGATGGAAATTTAGCAGAACAGGCAGCTTAACGCCGCTCACCCATAGGCAAAGCTACTCAAAATAGTCGATAATATCATAGAGAAAAAGAAGAAAAGAACTTTTGAGGAACGTCTGAAAATTGTCTGAAGAATGCTATGCAGGATGGTGCCACTGAAGGAACCAAAACGACACCCTTTAGTGATGGCCAGAAAGAGACAAGAGTAATGCACTCACGCAAAGAGAAGGAAAAAATTTTGGGCAGACAGATAGCATAACACCGCTCGCTGGTAAGTAATAAACTCTAAAACCATGTGAAGATAAGGAAGAGAAGAAAACGCTTATTGAATTGTTTCAATATACAAGAGGACTCTATATAGGAGTTATAATTCACATGAGATATGAGAAGTTTTATAGACCTTTGGTTTCTGATATTCTCCTTTCTTATAATATTTGGGTTTCTGACGTTCTCCTTTTTTATCATTTTCTTGGGATGGTCTAGGAGAAAGGTATGATAGATGAAAATGTTACACATACGGATGGTTAAAATAGAGAAGTTCTACCGAGTGTTATGTGATAAGAATACCTACCAAAGTTACAGTAAAGTTCTATAGAATGGTTGAGTGACCATCAATTTAAATGGGAGTGAATGGTAGGCCTCTAAAGTCCGACATATTCAAAGGATAAATGTCGCAAAGATGCATATGCTAATATGGATGTGCAATTAAACAAAATTAATAAGATTAAAATGATCATATTCAACGTAGCACACATAGAGGATAAAACGAGAAAAGGTTAGTTGAGATGGTTCGCTCATGTCCTAAGTTGACCTCCAAATGCTTCAGACTCTAGGTATGAAACCATTGTAAGTTAAAGGGTTAAAAAGGGACGAGGTAGACCTAAAATCACATGGCAGAAAATTGTCTTGAAGGACCTACAATCTTTTGGCATCCCTGCAGGCCTAGTAAAAATCAAGGCACGATAAAAGAAAAATATTAATATAGGAGATACCAATTAGTTAGAATTAAATTTTAATAGTGTTAGTATGTTCACTTTAGATCCATTGTTTTCTAGGAGTCTTTATGTCATGCTAGTAGAAAATATTGAGAACTTCTAGTGCTTTTTTATTTTAGTTTTAGTTTTATCTTTACATAATATAGCAACGAAAAGAGCTAGGATCAACAAGAGCACAAAGAATTCATATGGCCGACCCTCACTTGCTTGGGATTGAGGCATAGTTGTTATTGTTGCATTCCACCAATAACATAACCAGTAAGAATATTCAACAAATACTCTTAAAGATTCAATTGACTTATAACCATTTCCAAATGTTCAAAACTTAATCCGATTTATAAAGGTAGTTTAAAACCAAGTCCTAGATCAGCACCAAGTCCTAGATCAGCTATCAAAACAACAGTTGATTAATAAAAGAAGAGAGAGTGTGGTAGGTCGACGGCTAGCAAAAGATAAGCAAACTGTGATGATTCCTCAATGTATATAGAAAATTCATAAACTGATCCCAACTAATTTGGGATTGAGGTGCCATTGACTAAAAGAAGACAACTTTGTTTTTGCAGTTTGACTAAGATATGCTAACTCAGTTATGTAATCAAAATTTTGCAATCACCCAATTTTCTTCCCAACACCTTCAGACAAGCAACAAAGAAATGAAAACCTAAAATAAGTTCCAATGCCATATGAAGAAACCTTTGATTTCCCAAGTCAAACTCAGGAATGCGAAAATTCAAAAGAATTGGACACAATGACACACCCATGCGAAAATTCAACAAATAATTGAGGAAAACAATGTATAGGGAAATTTGAAAAGCTTACTGATAAACAAGAAAATGAGGGTGAATAATACAACTCCAAGTGCAGTATAAAGTTGAACAGGAGGTGTTTGATGGATGAATTCTTCAGCTTCATGTAACCATTGCTGCATTTGGATCTTCAATTGTTCCACTTTCTCTTTATCCATCTTCTTTTAAAAATTCTTCACTCGAAATTAATCTTACCCTAAGAAAGAACGAGACTTTTTCCATTAGATTACAAAACACACACACACACATATATATATGTAGACAGAAAGAGGCAAAATTAAAACGGAATTGAGAGAGAGAGAGAGAGAGAGAAAGAGGCAAAATTAAAACGGAATTGAAATTTTTATTGCCAGAGGAATATCTCAAGGATTACCGGAAACTCGATACCCACCGGCAATCCAGAGGGCCACCGATGCCTGAGGAGACGAAGAGTGTAGCAAAGTAGTTAACTGAGACGGGTTTATCGATAGGAAATTGGGCTTTAGAATCTGTAAAATTAGGCCAATTCGGACCAATCAATCAAAAATAATCAGTATTTATAAAACTATTTAAAAAATAGACGAAATACATAAATGGCCCATTCAAGTTGTCATTAATGACCAGTTAAACACCTCAACTGATCCATTTATTATTTAGACACTTCAAGTGACTATTAAGTGTACCAAGTAAACACCTACATGGCAAATTACGTGTATTTTAGTTTCATTTGGGCGCGTGGGAGTTTTATCACATTTTTTCTCTCATATTTTCAAAATTAAATTGATTTTTGTATGTGGGTCCCACACTATTTTATTATATTTTGCTCTTACCTTTTTTTCACCCAACAGTTTCACAATTCTTCTTTCTCATAAACAAATAAAATTAAATTAATTTTTAAATGTGGGTCCTATAATATTTTATTATATTTTGCTCTAACTTTTTCACCTTCACGCTTCTTCTTTCTCATAAACAAACAAAATTAAATTAATTTTTATATGTGGGTCCCACATTATTTTATTATATTTTGCTCTAACTTTTTTCACCCCTTCTTCTTTCTCATAAGCAAACAAAATTCCGACCAAAAATTCGGGCACTATTTTGCTCTCCAACGACCCCTGAAACTTCTAGATTAGAAAAGGAAAAAAAAACGTTCTTGATTATCCAAAAAACAAGGACTAAATTCGATAAAAGTGAAATTTTATCATGCCCTCCCACTACTAATTCATGTCTTCAAAGGGGTAAAAGTATTGAATCTAATCCTAAGGCTAATACCAATACTTATATAACTAGCTACTAGCTAGCAATGATATTTTATTTTCCGGCGAAAAATTACTCAGAGAGTAATTTTTCGGTGAGAGATGAGTGCGCTAGTTTGAAGGAATAGGAAGAAGATGAAGGGAGTGGGGTGGCGCTGGTTTTGAGCAGAAGAAAAAATGATGAGAGGGGGGAGGAGGGGTGTGGGTGGCGCTAGTTTTGGTGGGGCGAAGAAGATGAAGTTGGGTGGGGGGTTACGTTATTGGTCAAAATTAGGGAAACTGATTTTTTAATTTGTTAAATGTATTTTCATTTTATGTTTATTATATGTGTCGATTTTTTATTTAAAAATTATACGTGTCAGTCATTAATTGGATCATTTGACACTTCATTAGCGAGTGTAATTCACGTGTATGATCTTTTGCACTCGAGTGTTTATTTGATCTCGTTAATGGACACTTGAAGTGTCTAAATGATAAAAGGATCAGTTGAGGTGTTCAGCTGGTCGTTGAGGACAACTTCAAGGGGCCGTTTATGTATTTCTCCGTCTTTATTTTATAGCAATACAAAAAGTTTTATCATAATACAATGTGGAGATTTTTGTATATAAATTTCTAAATATTATGCTAGAACTTTAGTAAATGTAAAATTCTACTAGTATAATATATTGGATCAATATATTATACTGAAACTTCAATATATTTTAACTTAACTGAAATTTTAGAATATTACAGTGAAGTATTTTTTTGGATTTTAAATAATATTTTTATTTAAATTTATTTTTACATAAAAAACTCTAAATGTCCATTACTTTTTAAACTTTTTTGAAGGACCACTCGTATTTTTAATGAGAGTTTTTCACAAAGCACCATCTTTTAGTCCAATTAGCCATTTATAGATACATTTTGCTATATTACGTTCTATAGATACCTTTTATATTTTTATACAATATATTTCATGTATTTAAACGGTTGTATTCATTTATACAAGAAAAAAATAGGCGTAAAAACGGGAAATCCAGCTAAGTGTTATCTATATGTAACTGTATTCAAGCGGAATTTTAGTTGTATTTAACGATATTCAAGCGAAATTTCGGTGAAATACTGTAACTTTTTTTCGCAAATTCTGGGAACTTAAACCTGTTAAAAACGGAAGGAAATCAAATCACATGATAGTCTCCTAATTTAACTCAAAGAACTAAAACAAGTACACACTAATTTGTATTTTGCCCAAAGAAAGCAACTCAATAACGTGAAAAGAAGGAAAAACTAGAGCAACACATCTGATCGAACTTCTCAATTCTCTTCTCTCTCTTTTTTTTCTATTGAATACAACAAAATACAATTCAATAAAACTCTTGAATGCAACAAAACATAACTAACTTCTGCTAAATAAAATAGTTGAATATAACTAACTACACTGAATACAGTTGTATAAAACATTTGAATACTATTGTTGAATAAAATAGTTAATTACAACTGATTAAAACTGAATACAAGAGAATAATCACAACTCTTTAATACATCTAAAATGTATAAATGAATGTTGTTGAATACATGAGAATACAGTTTCACCTCCTTCATCTGTTAACATGGCTTTCGACAAAATCAAGGTTCAAAAATTCTCTTTGAGATGGACGGTTAGATCTTTTTCTCCTCTGCTTTCTCTATCTCTATATTTCTTCCTTTTTTCTTGCTGAAATTTGTTATTTTATAGATCTGTTTTTGTATGCCAAATAATAATAAAGATTGAGTATACTATGAAAATACAGAAAGGACAAAGAATTGGAGTAATGTGGGTATGTTGGAGAAGAGTGTAGAGGTGATAATGGCGGAGAAATAGAGATTTAGGGTGGGAGAAGATTTATGAAACGTGGGTTTATGGGAAAATAGGGTAAAGTGTATGGAAGAAGAGAGAGAAAAGCTGGTTAGAGGAAATATACGCTAATTAGGTAAGAGAAAATATAAAAAATGAGAGAAAAAATATTTTGTAGCATATATGGTGCCTTAATTGTAGGATGGAACGATATTTAGATTTGATGATATAAACTATAAAAGGTATTTATAGGATGTAATATTTTAAAATGGTATCAATTTAATATAAATAGGGTACTAACCTATTCTATAGGTGATAAAATTTTCTTTTTTAATTTCTCCCTTAGAATCTGCACAAGTTTTGGGCCGCAACCCACCAATTTTTGCTAGTGGGAAATGTATAAGACCGAGTTCTTAATTTAGATTTTCTTTAACTTTATTATTAAATTCTGAATATGATACGAAAATTTAACCTCGTATAACAAAGATATACATCATATTTATTATAAATTAAAATTATTTTAAAATATTATTTTCTATAAGTATCTTTAATATTTTATAGCAAATTAGGTATTTATAGTATATACTACCATTAAAACGTGAAATACGTTAATTATGTGTTTTCTCTCTCTTTCAATTAAAACACGATTCTCTCTCATATTTTTTTTTATCTTTTTCTCTCTTCCTTTTCTATCTCTTCGAGAAAAATACCTGCTTCTAATCGTGAATTATCTAGCCGAATCCTCTAGGGTTACTGCAATGGAAAATACTTCTAAATTGTTGGGAGAAAGAGGGGAAAGACTGACCTTTTCTTTAAAATCGGATTCCTCCAAAGCAAGGAGGGACTCGTCACTCTGAGACTAGGGACACTGCGCGGGGAGCAAAAATGATGTCGGAATAATCCGAGTTTAGCATGGGTACTATAATATGAATGATTGATACTTCAATATTTTCTACGCCAAAGAATATTTTGAGGGACGGGATTTTTATTCGTCTCCATTTTTAGTTTTCATACAATATATACAGTATTCTGCTTAGGTCGGACAACGCCATCTCCGACGAACTTTCTTCTCCTTTTTGCTATTTAGTCACATACAATGATAAAAATACATTATATTCTATACAAATTCACTCAAAATAGTATATTTTTATATAAATATATTTTTTATAGGTATTTATATATTTTGAAGACCTATATTTTTTTTAATAGAGCTGAAACACTTGTATTCATGCATAGTGTACATGCAATATGCATGGATATAGGATATAAGCATTAAAATACACTGAATACAAATAATAAAAATAGAACAGAATATAAACAGTGAATACATTTAATTTTACAGTACAGTAAAATACACTTAATACAAATAAAAATACAGCAAATTCAACCAATGAAATATATTGAATACATCAGTAATAATATGTATTAGGAATTATTAAAATATTATTAATATAAATACATTTGAATACATTGAATACAAAATAGTGAATACACTAAATACAAATATTAAATCTAATGAATGTAACATAAAAAAATAAATATTGAAACACAATAAATACAATAGTTATATATAACTAAAAAATTATTTTAATTAATTGGGTTGATAATGAGATGTGTTAGAATTAATTTTGTTGAGTTATATTAGGAGTGTATCACACTAATTGATATTATTTTCGTTATTAGACCGCTGGACAAAACAATTTTTAAGGCAATTGTCGTCATGTATTAATGAATACATGGTGAATACATGTGAATAGAGTCGCGTATAACTGTAACCCTTGTTTTTAGGCGGCTTTTGTTATTGTATTCATGAATAAAGCAGTGCGAATACAACGAATATTGTATGGTAACAACTATAGGAATTAATTAATAGCCACAAAACAATCGTGCTTTCTAAAAATTATTGTTAAGTCAAATATGTAACTTAGAAGGTAAAATAAAAAACTTACTATAAATAGTTAAAGAATAGTTGTAAAAGTTCTTTAATCAGTGCATACTGGATGTAACATAAATTATTATTATTATTCCTCTGTCTTAATTTACGGGATGCATTTATCTTTTTAATTTGTTCCAAGAGAACTATATATTTTTATGTTTAGAAATAATTTAAATTTGGATTTCTTTTGTTTTCTTTAAAAAATAATTTATATCACACAAATATAAATAATTTGATTTAAATTTAGCGACCAACTTTGGTCGTTAATTTTAATTTCTGGGTAATTAACGATCAAAGTTGGTCTCTTTTCATGTCAACATTGGTCAAAATTAAAAATTACTTTTGTATTTACTATTTAAATGATAAAAATGTAATCCGTTAACACTTTTGTAATATAAGGGATGAATACACTACAATATATTCTAACATACTATATATGTAGTTAAAGTAGTACATATATATATATATATATATATTGATTCATCGACCTATATCCAAGGACTTGAGTTCCAATGAGGAAACTGATGATAGAGAAGTTGCAGGACGTTGGGCTATGCCTTTCAAATAATTTTTCAGGCACATCCTCTCAAGATATATTCACCTCGGATTCGTTTTTTCAAAATTATGGATGTTAAACCTATGTTGCACAGACTCATCGCACCCGTGTTGGATCCTCCAAAAATGCATTATTTTGGAGGATCCGACATACATTGGGCGACATTTTTCGGAGACTCCAAGCAACATAGTGTTAAACAGAATATCTAGTTTTATTCTTCATTTCTTCCTTTCCTTTTTATTTATACTCTATCCACTTAACCATTACCATACTCATTTATAGCTAAGGTAACCTATTATTGCCATTCGTCATAGATATTTGATAAGTTAGTGTTTCCCTTCCTGATTGCTACTGGAAAGTAAGTAAACAAATACAAAGTGGTACTGTCATTTGGCTAATTTTCTTGTTGTTGTTTTGTTCAAAAACTTTTAGATATGTGCGGGTGCTGTGGTTCTTACAGATTGCGTTTATTGGCTTCTTATCTACCCATTTCTCACGCCCAATGATTACAGGTTACAATTTGTAAGTCCTAAAAACTGTGGTTCCCTTTGTTATGTCTTCTTTCTTTATATTCTACTGGCTTGATCCTATTTCCCTTTTACATTTTGGTTCGATTTGTGGCTTCTTGTATTATTATGCAATAAAGCCTGGCCATGCACTGCAGTGCTAAGTCCAGAACGATGTTCTGGTATACTTTGCTACTCAACTGTTCTAATTTTCAGTTCATTAGCTACCCACTTCTGGCCTTTAAAATTTGACAGTTTCTTTTACAATCAAGTCTCGCTTTTCCATTCCTGATTGTGTGGTTGTTCTCACCGTCCTCTATGTTCTTTAGTTTCTGGACATATTTCTACATACTGAAATCCTGAACAGAAGAAAGCTAAGTGCTCTTAGAAGACATGGCAGTACTTTAACTTCACCAGTGCTTACTTATGCATCTCTAGTATTAGCAGTTCCTCAGTTCCGAACTAAAGGAAAAAGTTGTATATTATATGAAAGGAAGGTTTCTATGTCTATACTTTCACTGCAGAGTATGACGAAAAGAGCATATCTACCTGGATTAGTATTTATTTGTGCTTTGCACATAGTTTAAAAGATGATTAACCTGTGTTCTTCTTTCCCCTTTCTCGCTATTTATACATATGTTGATGTTCTACCCGTCTGTGCAGCTGGTTGTTGGTATGCATTCTGTCAATGCTATAACCCTGCTTGGCGACGTGATTTTGAATTCACTTGTAAGTTTGCATTCGTGACTGGCTTAAACTATAAATGTATCCTGTGCCCATATCTTGGCTAACATGATCTCTTGCCTCTTTCCAGCGGTTCCCTTTCTTCAGATTTGCATATTTTGTACTTTGGACATGCACATTTGTCGCGTTCCAGTGGATCGTTCATATGTGTGTCTCAAAGTGGTATGTTGCTTTCAACATGCTATTCATTATCATTTTATTCAGGAAAAAAGATTCATTAGGCATATGCTGTTACTGATAGAGTTCAATTCTTGCTGCAACAGGTGGCCTTATCCCTTCCTGGATGTTTCATTCAAATACGCTCCCTTAGTGTATGTGTGCAATCTTTCGCATTTATGCTTTTAGTTATTGCAGATATATACCCTTTATGATACATAGAAATAAGCCATGGGCAGATCCACCTAGTAAATTTTGTCCAAACAGTGTAAATGCGTTCGAAAAATTTAATAACTAAATGTTTTAATGTGAACCCAACTACTATTGAAAGTTTACTCGAGGTCGTTGCAGGAACCTATAAGCATTAACTCTTGGATTCGCCTCCGATTAATGAGCTATTGCCCCTTAGTGTGTGTTACTCTAACTCTTCATGGTTGCATGTCGTATCCTCCAGAAGTAGTGCATTTTTTGGAGGATCCAACGCGGGTGTGGCAGTATTTTAGAGAGTCCGAGCAACATAAAAATTGATAACTAGAGTTATTCATAAGCTTATGAAGTGCTTATGCTCTTTGCCAAATGTGGAATTGCAGGTATTTGATGGTTGGTGTGTTTCATCTCCCTTGCTATGGTCTGTTTGCCTTGGTAATAGCATTGAAATATTGGTTAGCAAGATTATTCCGGTGGGTGAGTCGAAAGCTATCTGGAGACAGTAAATGAGTTCAAACACCAATCAACAAGTCGAGCATTATTATACACTAGTATTCTTAAATCAAATTTTTTTTTTTTTAATTCTTAGTGCTACTCAAATAAATGAGTAGCACAAGCTATTATATAGTATGATTTTAATCATATCCCCAGGTTCTTATCATGTATATAATTTTTTTCATTTATATCCTCGAAACAAAACGAGACTAGAAAGAACACGGGAATTTTCCTATCAATTATAATCCAAGGCAAAAATACTTTTGCTGTTTGCAAATGCTGGAAAATGTTGGAATATCAAATGCTGGGAGCAACTTTTGGGGCTGGTTTGACTTGCAGAAAGTTGATAATCATCAGATCACAAAAGAATGTACCAAGACCAGTTTGTCCTATTTTCCCTTTGGATTTAACACTAATTTAAACCTAATTCCCTTATGTTTTATTCATATTCTGGTTGCCTCTTGAATTATCTATTTACAGTAATATACTGTTGTAATTAACAGAAGAGAGAGTTCACAATAGTCAATATTAATTTAGTAATCATGATTAACAAACCCCACATGTTGAATTACACTGGGTGGTTATTGTTGTTGTTGTTATCGTGATTAACAAAAGGAAATTTTCATCAAAGAAAGTGAAATATTTCCAAGTTAAACAAGCCTATAACTCAAGAGCAATAAAGAAGCTAACAGTAACAAAGATATTTTAGGCACGATAAAGATAATGTTTAGGTGGATTAACTATGCAAGATAGAGAGAAATCTCCAAACTCTGTCCCTACTTTGAATATGTTTTCCAAGTTGATGCATATACTTTTACATATTTCTGATAATATTATGACCTTCCCAGACCACAAAAAAAAAAACAAAGAAAACCGGACACCTATTTGCTTGAGAAGAAAATCAAGGTTTCACATTCTCTCTGATGAACTTCTCCAACTGAGAAATTTCTCCAGTCAAACCAGAAGCTTCAGCAACAATTACTCTGTTATGGCACTGCGAAAAAGCAAATGCTTCTCCAGGTACACCAAGCGTAAATTCATTAGAGATATCTGCATCAGATACTGCAGTCCTTGATGTACGAAGCTTGTCGCTGGATCAATAAGAAATCAACAAGTTATAAAACAGAACACCAGAAACAGTACTTTAACCAAATTCTGCGGTGGTTATAATACAGTGACCTAATGGCTAGCCGAGTGCATTAGTAAATAAAGGATGCTACAAAATTTCATTTTGGAAGGTTCTTTATGTACGAGCTTGCTGCTATGATATTAACAATTTATAAAGGGTCTCCTAGTTCATTACCAAAACAACAAGAATAAAGCATGCAACAATATTTCACGGGGTAAAGGTTAATTTCAACTCTCCAGAGGGACGTTATGCTAATTTTTTATGTATGTGGATCACAGTTCCGCTTGAAGCATACACAGTATATGTGCGCTTTTCCAAGAGTCTTACTCATGCACGAACGGGCAAATTGGTGTTTGTTCTAAGAATAAATGCCATGTATAGTGTAGTCTTACATTTCTTTCTCCAGCTGCTTTCTGATGAACTCCGTTGTATGGGCAGTTACTTTGTCAACCTTGTTGCAAAGGAGGAGTACTGGAATTTTTTTCTTGACTACACTTGCCTTTGTTAAGATCTCATATAAGTACCTGTATACAAGAGGAATCATGAGATGTCAAAATGCAGTTACCAAATATCCAAATGCAAATGCACAACTGATGTCAAGTAATACAAGCAGCAAAAGATCAGTACTCTGAAGCAGCACGGCAATTTGGTAAAAATTCCACAGAATCCACCACAAATACAATGCCAGCTGCTTGAGGCAAGAATTCATCTAGTTTCGGGCGAAGGCGAGAGTGCCCTGGGACATCAACAATGTGAATAGGTTTCACTTTCCCTTTCTGCAGCATAAAGTAAATCAGGTCCAAGTATGAGAAGTGAAATACACAGATGAAGGAATTCAGTAAAATCAATTACAAAAAACATGACAAGACAAAAAAGGTAGACCAGTGGCAATGAACAAAATCCATCTTTCCCTTCTGAAGGTGGAGACGACAAGAATGCTGAGGAAATAGTAGGGTGGAAAAAGGCGAAACAAGAGAAGACAATGTCCATTACCTTGTCTTTTTCGGAGTGTAGAATAAAACTGCCTTCATTTGGTTCCATTGACGTCACCGTACCCTGATGGGCTGAACCATCTCTAAGCTGGTATATGCCACATCTAAACAGTTAGATAAACTCCAAAAAGATTATCCCAGCTCTCATGTCAAAGTGTTACCTGATAAAAAAGAAAAGTTTTGCCGCTTCCACTAAGCCCAGTGAGTACAATGGTGTTAGATGTTGTACGCTTGAACAAGCGAACTGCAGATGGAATAGTAAATAAAAGGAAATTCTTCAAATTTCAGCCGTCAACGAAAGTTAAAATGGATGAGCAATAATCTAAAACTAATACATGAAGCCATTCACTGAGGAACATCATAGTGGCAAAAGGGTGAAATAGAATTTTACGAAAATATGGCATCAAATGGAAAAAAAGACAAAGAAGAGCCGAACACAGTCCATCCTTGCAGTTCCCCCCCCCCCCACACACACACACACAACAAAATGGATTTTTGCAACACACTTAAAAAAGATGAGCCGTGAGAAAAATAGTAGAAAGAGTCAAAAGGAATGTATATTGCCATACTTGGCTTCAAAATAAACTTATGAAAGCAAGATGAAAATTTGGCAGAACAGGCAGCTTAACGCCGCTCACCCATAGGCAAAGCTACTCAAAATAGTCGATAATATCATAGAGAAAAAGAAGAAAAGAACTTTTGAGGAACGTCTGAAAATTGTCTGAAGAATGCTATGCAGGATGGTGCCACTGAATGAACCAAAACGACACCCTTTAGTGATGGCCAGAAAGAGACAAGAGTAATGCACTCACGCGAAGAGAAGGAAAAAATTTTGGGCAGACAGATAGCATAACACCGCTCGCTGGTAAGTAATAAACTCTAAAACCATGTGAAGATAAGGAAGAGAAGAAAACGCTTATTGAATTGTTTCAATATACAAGAGGACTCTATATAGGAGTTATAATTACATGAGATATGAGAAGTTTTATAGACCTTTGGTTTCTGATATTCTCCTTTCTTATGATATTTGGGTTTCTGACGTTCTCCTTTTTTATCATTTTCTTGGGATGGTCTAGGAGAAAGGTATGATAGATGAAAATGTTACACATAAAATCAAAATAGGATGGTTAAAATAGAGAAGTTCTACCGAGTGTTATGTGATAAGAATACCTACCAAAGTTATACTCCCTCCGTTTCAATTTATGTGAACCCATTTGACTGGGCACGGAGTTTAAGAAAGAGAGAAGATTTTTGATCTTGTGGTGTAAATTGAACACCTTTATTTTGTGTGGCTATAAATCATTGCATAAAAGTAACAACAACAACAACAACCCAGTATATTCCCACAAGGTGGGGTCTGGGGAGGGTAATATGTAGACAGGCCTTACCTCTACCCGAGAGGGCAGAGAGGCTGTTTCCAATCGACCCTCGGCGCATAAAGGTAAATTGTTTCCAAATAAGGAAAGGGGTCATTCTTTTTGGCACGGACTAAAAAGGAAATAGGTTCACATAAATTGAAACGGAGGGAGTAGTAAAGTTCTATAGAATGGTTGAGTGACCATCAATTTAAATGGGAGTGAATGGTAGGCCTCTAAAGTCCGACATATTCACAAGATAAATGCGCAAAGATGCAGATGCTAATATGGATGTGCAATTAAACAAAATTAATAAGATTAAAATGATCATATTCAACGTAGCACGCATAGAGGATAAAACGAGAAAAGGTTAGTTGAGATGGTTCGCTCATGTCCTAAGTTGACCTCCAAATGCTTCAGACTCTAGGTATGAAACCATTGTAAGTTAAAGGGTTAAAAAGGGACGAGGTAGACCCAAAATCACATGGCAGAAAATTGTCTTGAAGGACCTACAATCTTTTGGCATCCCTTCAGGCCTAGTGAAAATTAAGGCACTATAAAAGAAAAATATTAATATAGGAGATACCAATTAGTTAGAATTAAATTTTAATAGTGTTAGTATGTTCACTTTAGATCCATTGTTTTCTAGGAGTCTTTATGTCATGCTAGTAGAAAATATAGAGAACTTCTAGTGCTTTTTTATTTTAGTTTTAGTTTTATCTTTACATAATATAGCAACGAAAAGAGCTAGGATCAACAAGAGCACAAAGAAATCATATGGCCGACCCTCACTTGCTTGGGATTGAGGCATAGTTGTTATTGTTGCATTCCACCAATAACATAATCAGTAAGAATATTCTACAAAATACTCTTAAAGATTCAGTTGACTTATAACCATTTCCAAATGTTCAAAAATTAATCAGATTTATACAGGTAGTTTAAAACCAAGTCCTAGATCAGCTATCAAAACAACAGTTGATTAATAAAAGAAGAGAGAGTGTGGTAGGTCGATGGCTAGCAAAAGATAAGAAAACTGTGATGATTCCTCAATGTATATAGAAAATTCATAAACTGATCCCAACTAATTTCGGATTGAGGTGCCATTGACTAAAATAAGACAACTTTGTTTTTGCAGTTTGATTAAGATATGCTAACTCAGTTATGTAATCAAAATTTTGCAATCACCCAATTTTCTTCCCAACACCTTCAGACAAGCAACAAAGAAATGAAAACCTAAAATAAGTTCCAATGCCGTATGAAAAAACCTTTGATTTCCCAAGTCAAACTCAGGAAAGCGAAAATTCAAAAGAATTGGACACAATGACACACCCATGCGAAAATTCAACAAATAATTGAGGAAAATAATGTATAGGGAAATTTGAAAAGCTTACTGATAAACAAGAAAATGAGGGTGAATAATACAACTCCAAGTGCAGTATAAAGTTGAACAGGAGGTGTTTGATGGATGAATTCTTCAGCTTCATGTAACCATTGCTGCATTTGGATCTTCAATTGTTCCACTTTCTCTTTATCCATCTTCTTTTAAAAATTCTTCACTCGAAATTAATCTTACCCTAAGAAAGAACGAGACTTTTTCCATTAGATTACAAAACACACACACACACATATATATATGTAGACAGAAAGAGGCAAAATTAAAACGGAATTGAAATTTTTATTGTCAGAGGAATATCTCAAGGATTACCGGAAACTCGATACCCACCGGCAATCCAGAGGGCCACCGATGCCTGAGAGACGAAGAGTGTAGCAAAGTAGTTAACTGAGACGGGTTTATCGATAGTAAATTGGGCTTTAGAATCTGTAAAATCAGCATCTATCGGCCAACTTTCGGACCACCAATCAAAACTAATCAGTATTTATAAAATTATTAAAACATAGTCATTATTTTATCACAGCACAAAAAGTTTTATCATAATATACTCGAGATTCTTGTATATAAATTTATAACATATTATGCTAGAACTCCAATACATAAAAAAATCTAGTATAATATATTGGATCAATATATTATATTAAAACTTCAATATATTTTAGCATAACTATACTGAAATTTTAGTATATTACAGTGAAATATTTTTTCGGATTTTAAATAATATTTTTATTTAAATTTATCTTTACATAAATAAATTTAAATGTCCATTACTTTTTAAACTTTTTGAAGGACCACTTGTATTTTTAATCACAAAGCACCATCTTTTAGTCCTAATTAGCTATTTATAGATACATTTTGCTATATTACGTTCTATAGCTACCTTTTATATTTTTATACAATATATTTCATGTATTTAAACGGATGTATTCATTAATACAAGAAAAAAATAGGCGTAAAAACAGGAAATCCAACTAAGTGTTATCTATATTTAACTGTATTCAAGCGAAATTTAGTGAAATACAGTAACTTTTTTTCGCAAATACTGGGAACTTAAACTTGTTAAAAACGGAAGGAAATCAAATCACATGATAGTCTCCTAATTTAACTCAAAGAACTAAAACGAGTAAACACTAATTTGTATTTTGCTCAAAGAAAGCAACTCAATAACGTGAAAAGAAGAAAAAACTAGAGCAACACATCTGATCGAACTTCTCAATTCTCTTCTCTCTTTTTTTTCTATTGAATACAGCTGAATAAAACTCTTGGATGCAACAAAATATAACTAACTTCTACTAAATAAAATAGTTGAATATAACTAACTACACTGAATACAGTTGTATAAAATACTTGAATACTATTGCTGAATTAAATAGTTAATTACAATTGATTAAAACTGAATACAAGAGAATAATCACAACTTTTTAATACATCTAAAATGTATAAATGAATGTTGCTGAATACATGAGAATACAATTTCACCTCTTTCATCTGTAAACATGGCTTTCGACAAAATCAAGGTTCAAAAATTCTCTTTGAGATGGACGGTTAGATATCTTTCTCCTCTGCTTTCTCTATCTCTATATTTCTTCCTTTTTTCTTGCTGAAATTTGTTATTTTATAAATCAATTTTTGTATGCCAAATAATAATAAAGATTGATTATACTGTGAAAATAAGAGAGGACAAAGAATTGGAGTAACGTGGGTATGTGGGAGAAGAGTGTAGAGGCGATAATGGCGGAGAAATAGAGATTTAGGGTGGGAGCAGATTTATGAAACGTGGGTTTATGGAAAAAGAGGGTAAAGTGTATGGAAGAAGAGAGAGAGAGAAGCTAGTTAGAGGAAATATACGCTAATTAGGTGAGAGAAAATATAAAAAATAAGAGAGAAAAATATTTTGTAGCATATATGGTACCTTAATTGTAGGATGGAACGATATTTAGATTTTTTGCTATAAACTATAAAAGGTATTTATAGGATGTAATATTTTAAAATAGTATCTATTTAATATAAATAGGGTACTAACCTATTCTATATGTGGTAAAAATTTCCTTTTTTAATTTCTCCCTTAGAATCTGCACAAGTTTTGGGCCGCAACCCACCAATTTTTGCTAGTGGAAAATGTATTAGACCGAGTTCTTAATTAAGATTTTCTTTAACTTTATTATTAAATTCTGAATGATATGAAAATTTAACCTCATATAACAAAGATATACATCATATTTATTATAAATTAAAACTATTTTAAAATATTATTTTCTATAACTATATTTAATATTTTATAGCAAACTAGGTATTTATAGTATATACTATCATAAAAAACGTTAATTATGTATTTTCTCTCTCTTTCAATTAAAACACGATTCTCTCTCATAATTTTTTTTATCTTTTTCTCTCTCCCTTTTCTATCTCTTCGAGAAAAATACCTGCTTCTAATCGTGAATTATCTGGCCGAATCCTTTAGGGTTACTGCAATGTAAAATACTTCTAAACTGTTGAGAGAAAGAGGGGAAAGACTGGCCTTTTCTTCAAAATCGGATTCCTCCAAAGCAAAGAGGGGCTCGTCGCTCTGAGACTAGGGCCACTGCGCGGGGAGCAAAAACGATATCGGAATAATCTGAGTTGAGCATGGGTACTATAACATGAATGACTGATACTTCAATATTTTCTACGCCAAAGAAGATTTTGAGGGACGGGATTTTTATTCGTCTCCATTTTTTGTTTTCATACAATATATACAGTATTCTCCTTAGGTCGGACAACGCCATCTCTGACGAACTTTCTTCTCCTTTTTGCTATTTAGTCACATACAATGATAAAAATATATTATATTCTATACAAATTCACTCAAAATAGTATATTTTTATATAAATATATTTTTTATAGGTATTTATATATTTTGAAGGCCTATATTTTTTTAATAGAGCTGAAACACTTGTATTCATGCATAGTGTACATGCAATATGCATGGATATGGGATATAAGCATTAAATACACTGATTACAAATAATAAAATAGAACAGAATATAAACAGTGAATACATTTAATTTTACAATATAGTAAAATACACTGCATACAAATAAAAATACAGTAAAATCAACCAATGAAATATATTGAATACATTAGTAATAACATGTATTAGGAATTACTAAAATATTGTAAATATAAATACATTTGAATACATTGAATACAAAATAGTGAATACACTTCATACAAATATTAAATCTAATGAATGTAACATAAAAAAAATATTGAAACACAATAAATACAATAGTTATATATAACTAAAAAATTATTTTAATTAATTGGGTTGATAATGAGATGTGTTAGAATTAATTTGTTGAGTTATATTAGGAGTGTATCACGTAATTGATATTGTTTTCGTTATTAGACCGCTGGACAAAACTATTTTTAAGGCGATTGTCGTCATGTATTCATGAATACATGGTGAATACATGTGAATAGAGTCGCGTACAACTGTAACCCTTGTTTTTAGATGACCTTTGCTATTGTATTCATGAATATAGCAGTGTGAATACAACGAATATAGTATGGTAACAACTATAGGAATTAATTAGGTATATAATAACTATAGGAAATTAATAGCCACAAAACAATAGTGCTTTCTAAAAATTATTGTTAAGTCAAATATGTAACTTAGAAGGTATTTATATATTTTGAAGGCCTATATTTTTTTAATAGAGCTGAAACACTTGTATTCATGCATAGTGTACATGCAATATGCATGGATATGGGATATAAGCATTAAATACACTGATTACAAATAATAAAATAGAACAGAATATAAACAGTGAATACATTTAATTTTACAATACAGTAAAATACACTGCATACAAATAAAAATACAGTAAATTCAACCAATGAAATATATTGAATACATTAGTAATAACATGTATTAAGAATTACTAAAATATTGTTAATATAAATACATTTGAATACATTGAATACAAAATAGTGAATACACTACATACAAATATTAAATCTAATGAAATTAACATAAAAAAAATATTGAAACACAATAAATACAATAGTTATATATAACTAAAAAATTATTTTAATTAATTGGGTTGATAATGAGATGTGTTAGAATTAATTTTGTTGAGTTATATTAGGAATGTATCACGTAATTGATATTGTTTTCATTATTAGACCGCTGGACAAAACTATTTTTAAGGCGATTGTCGTCATGTATTCATGAATACATGGTGAATACATGTGAATAAAGTCGCGTACAACTGTAACCCTTGTTTTTAGACGACCTTTGCTATTGTATTCATGAATACAGCAGTGCGAATACAACGAATATAGTATGGTAACAACTATAGGAATTAATTATGTATATAATAACTATAGGAAATTAATAGCCACAAAACAATAGTGCTTTCTAAAAATTATTGTTAAGTCAAATATGTAACTTAGAAGGTATTTATATATTTTGAAGGCCTATATTTTTTTAATAGAGCTGAAACACTTGTATTCATGCATAGTGTACATGCAATATGCATGGATATGGGATATAAGCATTAAATACACTGATTATAAATAATAAAATAGAACAGAATATAAACAGTGAATACATTTAATTTTACAATACAGTAAAATACACTGCATACAAATAAAAATACAGTAAATTCAACCAATGAAATATATTGAATACATTAGTAACAACATGTATTATGAATTACTAAAATATTGTTAATATAAATACATTTGAATACATTGAATACAAAATAGTGAATACACTACATACAAATATTAAATCTAATGAATGTAACATAAAAAAAATATTGAAACATAATAAATACAATAGTTATATATAACTAAAAAATTATTTTAATTAATTGGGTTGATAATGAGATGTGTTAGAATTAATTTTGTTGAGTTATATTAGGAGTGTATCACATAATTGATATTGTTTTCGTTATTAGACCGCTGGACAAAACTATTTTTAAGGCGATTGTCGTCATGTATTCATGAATACATGGTGAATACATGTGAATAAAGTCGCGTACAACTGTAACCCTTGTTTTTAGACGACTTTTGCTATTGTATTCATGAATACAGCAGTGCGAATACAACGAATATAGTATGGTAACAACTATAGGAATTAATTATGTATATAATAACTATAGGAAATTAATAGCCACAAAACAATAGTGCTTTCTAAAAATTATTGTTAAGTCAAATATGTAACTTAGAAGGTAAAATAAAAAACTTACTACAAATAGTTAAAGAATAGTTGTAAAAGTTCTTTAATCAGTGCATACTGGATGCAACATAAATTATTATTATTATTCCTCTGTCTTAATTTACGGGATGCATTTATCTTTTTAATTTGTTCCAAGAGAATTATATATTTTTATGGTTAGAAATAATTTAAATTTGGATTTCTTTTATTTTCTTTAAAAAATAATTTATATCGCACAAATATATATGACTTATTTAGATCGCAAGGTTTAATACACTCTTTCTTAAATTTCATACCTAGTTAAACAACATCAAATAAAATTAGCGAGATGAGTGCAAATTATGGGTCAAGTCACGCCATATTGAGTTCTTGTTATTATTTTTTGTGTTTTTTTTTTTAAACTTTTTATTGAACATGAAAAAAAAGAGAGCATTAATTAAAAATAAAAAATCCGACCTACCGGATTCGAACCAGTGGCCTAAGGATTATGCTGCTTGGCATTTACCAAGTACAGTCCTCCGCTCTACCAACTGAGCTAAGGTCGGGATGTGTACTATAACTTCATATATTTACTATTTAGAATTCCAAATAGTTTCTCCTTTGACAACATTTTTCCTTAAATATTTATTCATGTTTCGACTTTTGAGTTACTAACTATTTTACTGCGGATAATTGATAAATCCAACTGGTTTATAACTTTAAATGTAATCCTATCATATAAGACTTCGAGAGAACAGCCCTACTCAGTACATCCAATTTCACTTTGATCAACAACTTGATGGTATGACTAGAAGAGGTTTAATGTATTACTAAAACGACATACAATACGTCATTAATTAATTAAAAAAAAAAACTTCATGAGATCGCAATCTTCAGTATTTCAGTTAATCATTGTCCTATAAGCTAAATGATATACAACATAACAAGATGACTGACCAAAATGTTATACACAAGGATATGGTTCACATTATCATAAACTGGTAACGGTAAAAAAACTTGTGGGAAAAAATAAGAAAGGTGGCGTAGAAGAGAAATATAGACCCAAAAGTCCAAAACATTGCCTTAAAAACAGAGAATCTGGGGGGAGGCGCGGGGGGGGGGGGGGACAAAATATGTCATTTGGCCAATTTTTGGTCTGATTTTATTTTTACTCTGCAACCCGTGAGTGTGACCACTGAATTATTGAATTACTACTCCCTCATCTCTAAAATACAACATTAAAGTTTCTGACACATCCTCGCTGTCTCCAAGCTGGTCTTTTCTGTATTCTCTCTCCCACTTAAATCATTTTAGGGTAAATATTGCAACCCACTAATCTCCTCATTCATTGAATCACAGCTCTACAATTCTACTACAACAATAACAACTCAATATATTCTCATAAGATCGGGTCTGAAGAGGGTAATACATAAACAGGTCTTACATTTAGACAGGTCTTACATTTATCCGAAAGAAACCCTCGGCGCAGGGCAGCTCTACAATTCTATTTCCCACAAATACCCGTAAGAAAATTCAACCAGTGTTGCCTAACATAGGGATTTTAAGCTCAAAGTGTAATTAATTTCTTTCTAACTTTCTACCTTTCGTATATTTGAGTAAAATTTCTACAATAATACAAGAAAGAAAAAAGGAATTGTACAGCAAAGCAGAAGCATCCACACAGCAGACCATGCGCATTTTCTCAACAATCTTCTGTCTCTTCTTATTTCCCCCATACCATTATTTTCTGATAAAAAAATAATATTCCTTCTCTTCACATGTACACAACATAAGCTAATCTCCAACCCAAACCGCATCTACAACCAATCAAATCTTGACAACTCAGTTTACAATAAAATCTCTGTAATTATGGACCCCACTTACCAATTTTCTGAATTCCTCCCAAGTCTATATACATTGAAATTGAAAAATATACAGAATTGTCCTGTATCTCTCTCTCTCTTCTTCTGCTAAATGTATAAAGAACAGTCCAATACATCCATAGCTGTCTCCCACATTTACATATTTCCACGTCGATTAAAGAGCCTTTCTTAGCTGGCAGTAGATTCTATCCCTTTAATATGCTCCACACGTGGCAAAATTCTATTCGTTCGAAACTCTTGACCTGCGATGAGACTTGTTCAACTTCTGTGTCAAAGCATGTAAAACCTGCCACGTGGCATCTCCCTCTACCGTCCGATCATGGAACAGGAGGGACCGTGTAATTCTTGGGTCCCACAGCTTCTGTTGTATGATGCTTAAGTTGGTGGCAGCCACGTGTTCAAGAATTGAACCCAGCCTCCCGACGTCTTTCTCCGCCACCGTGACGGAGATATCCGCCCACGGCACGGCGGAGGAAAACGGCAGCTCAATGCCGTCAGCGATGATCACCGGTACACAGCCTAAAACGACCGATTCCACCAGTCTTGGACTCCATGGGGCCCATCCTAATGGACACAAACAAAACGTTGACCGTAATATCTCCGACTGGTAACCGGAAAACCTATGCCTCTTCAGGTAAAATCTCCGATCGTTCCCATATTTTTGTAATATAACTGTACGAACTTTCCTGAAAATGAAAGGAGAAGATACAACGGTAAAAGGTCATTATCGACATTTCACAATAAGGACAGACCAAAAATATCGTTCACGGGGAACAAAAATTATTTACTTGCTGTAATAACGTCCGCTGACATTTTTAGGGTGGACTTCCATTTTACCCCTAAAGAACGCGAAAACATCACGTTTACCATTGACGTCCGACATGGCCAGCGTTTTCCGTACACCTTCCGGCGACACATACGGCGGAATAACAACATGTTCTGCTCTTTGACATGGGTGATCATATTTTACACCAAACGTTTGTAATATAATTGAGTTTTTCAAAGTTTCAGGTATCCCATCTGCCATAGCCACATCCTCCTATTAACAAAAACATATAAAGATCAATACTTTAACCTTAAAAGACCATAAAGATGGAAACTTTATCTTTATTTTTCTAGGAAAAACAAAAAGATTTCTTCTTTATAGAAAAAAATAACAGAACAGTCAATAAAAGCTTCATTTTTGGACTTACCAACGTGTGAAAACAAGCTCCAAAATCATGAGAAGCGACAAAGACATGATCAGAACCTAAACTACGATTCCAAAATGGAAATTGTGACGATATTAGATCAACTGCCGAAGCAATAAGAGAACGAGCGTGACCAATAGCTGGGAATCCATTAACTGTGCTAAAATTGCAGGAAACATAAACGGGTACGAAGAAAAAATCAGCTTCCCACGGGTCAAATGTTCGGACATCGCTGTTTAACAAAGCTCTATGTATTGCCACCTCAGATGCAAACAAATGGTTGCTACATCTTTCATTTGATAACCAATCACTGTTGTATTTTGTTGGTAACTCGTAAACGTAAATCTTTAAACCATCTAACGAATCTGAAACCAAAAAAAAAAAAGACAATGAACATATTAACATTAATGTAAGCTAAAATGGAAGATTAATAATGTGAAGTAATTAATTACCTTGGTGGTGTTTAGGGTATTGAAGAATAGCTGGGGAGTTGATTGATTCAATGAGAGCACGTGAAGCTTTAGATTGAGAAACGGTAGTTTTAGAAATGAAAGAGATAGTATTATTAGGCTTGTGATTAAAGAGAAAAGAAGCAAAGAAGTAAAAAGAAAGTGAAAACCAAAGAAGCCATTTGAAATATCTGTAACAAAAACTCTTCTCAGATGTTCTAACATTTCTGCCATTATTATGTAATAGCCTCATTCTTACATAGAAACCTCTGTTTCTGTTGCTGGTTCGTTTTGGTTCTAACATTTGTATTTTGTTTCTCCCTTCTTAAACCCCTCGAAAAGAGAAATGGTGTGTAGCTAGCTGGTGAAACGGGGCTATCGTTTTTTGGTATTGAAGTGGAGATGAAGAAACAGGGGATGGTTTGTTAAGAGTTCGTTTTAACTTGAAGAATAAAGAAATGAACGAATATGTCACAGAAAAAGAATTGACACCTAAAAATAATTAAGTATTGGGGTTTGGTTCAGTTTCTGTTTCCCTAGGAAAACAATAATAATAATGGAGGTCATGAAGTTGCAGAGATGGCAGAGAGAGAAAGTGAGAAGAGAGAGAAAGGGTTTAATACAGAAGGGTCACATTGTGATGGAGCGGAAAGAATAGCGGCATGGCTCTCGGTTTCGAAGTTGGCTTTTAATATTATGTTCCAAGTTTAAATACCAAAATAACCTTTGAATTTTTAATATTATTCGTTGGTTAATCTATTTTTATCCCGAATTGGATATATATATATATATATATATATATATATATATATATATATATATATATATATATATTATATTATAATTCTATTAGTTGTCTCTATTCCTCGTGGTAGCAAAATGTTTCAAAAAAAATAGGTAATCACTCATATTATCCACTAAAAACGGGTTGAATAATAAATTTTTTAAAAACGGATCAATATGGATAAGAACCATATTGACTCTAACTTTTGCATTTGTAAAGCCTCAAATGGTGGGTTCCTCAAGTTAGGATGACTAAGAATTCTCCCAAAAGTGAACATATACAAAAAGTTATGGTAACCCATATTATCCGTCGGTTAATATATTTTTATTCATATTAAATATGAATCGGATTAAATAATTGATCCATTTTTTCATTACCCGTTTTCGACCCCGAATCATGTTCAACTTATCCCGCCCGTTTGCGACTCCTATATGTTTCAGACCTCTTAATAATCTGAATTCGTGTTAAACGTATCATTTATAGCTATTAATGAAAGATTCATCGAGTCCCCGCCTACATTTAAAACTTATTAAAGGATTTAAGTGTTCATCTCTTAAAAATGTCATTTTTATATTTAAGGTTGGAATCGAAATCTCTAACTAAAAATAAAATAATTAAATTAATTTCATCACAACTTTTGATGTTAAGAAAATATGAGATGAATCAACCTTTGAATAATTTCACCTATAATGTCGAGTGGAAGTGTAATTTACAAGTTGGAAGGTCAAACATGTTTACTCCCATCGGTTCAAAATAAGTGAATTTTTGATATTTTTCTTGTGATTCAAAATAAGTGGTTTTTCTAAATTTCAAAAATGAATTGATTTTTTTTCCTACATAGTCCATGGAATAAAAAGTATTAGAATATGTGTTAAAAGTATTTATGTGAGATAATAAATATTAATATGGTCAATTCTACTGCTAATTAATATTAAAAGGTAAATTTTTTAACATGTGTGAAAATATCCAAAAATTACTTATTTTGGATCGGAGGGAGTCGTTGATAATTATTGATAAAGGAGCTACATTTATGATCTCATTTATTAGCCATTTGGCATAGTTGGAATTAATACTACTAAATTCTTGACAGATATAGTAAGATCCTAGTATTAAAACCTTGGACGGTGAGATCCAGATCTATACAAGTGTGATATTTTGAAAATTGATCTACTCCTTGAACGTTACTCTCTAGTTTAGTCAAAATTATCAACTTGAAATATCATGTAAACGTGTTATTATTATTCAAAGTCTGAATGTGAGGGTTTTTTTCCCACACGGTGTTCGGTACCCACATTGGAGCCCGACTATATCCGAATTCGCACCGCGTAGGGCCCATTTCGGGAGGAAGCACTCCCTACCAAGGATTTTTTTATACTCAGGGCTCGAACCCGAGACCTCTAGTTAAGGGAAGAACAGTTTCATCCATTGCACCACAATCTTTGGTGGTAATGTGAGGGCTTTGGTAACTTCTTAACTAGTACCATATATTTATGGTATTTTCTTCATCTAGAATTATTATGTTGTTAGATTTAATTTGCATACTTTTTACAACAAAAAAAAAAATCAAACATATGAGGTTTTGAAATATTTTCTCAATCTCAAAGTGGAAACAAACGGAGTACATTTGATAAATCTTTGTTATTTTTGAAATTAGGAGTATTAGTACTACTCACTCCACCTCATCTAGACATATTTATGTGGTTAGGATTGAGGTAGATTTTGGAATTTTTGTTCAGATTTATATCTATATTAAGAAAATATTAAATATATATAAAAATATTTAGCTCAGAAATCAATCCGATAATTTTGTCATTATTACACACTAATTTAAGATCATTGTAGGCAAAGTTCAAATCTGGAAACATTTTATTTTTTCAAAATTGAATTAGGTTGACTTGTGAGAAAATGTTATAGTCTTTCATATCCAAAATAAGTAATTTTTTTTGGATATTTTCATATATTAAAAAATTCATCTTTTAATATTAATTAGTAATGGAGCTGGCCATATAAATATTACTAACACATATTCTAACATTATTTACTCTAAGGACAATGTAGAGAAAAAAAATTTAATTCATTCTTGAAATAAAAAAACAATTATTTATTTTGAACAGCAAAAAAAAGGTCAAAAAAATTATTCATTTTGTACCGGAGGTAGTATTAAAAAAGAGATAGAGAGAAAGAGAGGGGAGATGAGGGTAAAGTAGGAAACATAGAAAACGATAAAATCTAACAAAAAAGTTTGAGAAAGAGTGTGTCTGAAAAGTGACTTTGAGAGACCAGCCAGTTCAACTTTGTTTTTTGTTTTTTTAATTATCTATTTCAAATGTTGTACTTAAAAAGTTGATATAATTCCATACCCAGAGACAGTGCACATGAGAAGCGCAGTTACAAAAAAGCTAAATTCACTGGCTAATTTTATTCCATAACATTTGATTTTTTTTATTTGTTCTTGTCTTTTAGGTTGTCCAAACATAGGAGAAAAATTCCTTTACTTGTCCTCATGCCCTGTTATTAGTTGTTAAAAAAGATAACTTTAAACTATTTTTTGAAATTAATATTATACATAAATTAATATGCATTTAAAATTAAAGCTTTCTTACTGAAAAAATACAGTATAAATACTGTAATACAAGTGGTACATATCAAACTGATCTCATCTTTCATGCTTTCCTGATCTGACAAAATGATACAAATTAGGCCAAGCAATGAGAATTGCTACAAATTCGTAATCTTGTATGATTCAATGAATCCAAGACCACTAATCCATAGATTCTCGATAATAAACCATCTCAAGTCCATTTAATAGCTATATAATTATGAATATACCCATTACTAAAGATTATTGTGAGATAGATGAGAAAATTCTAACCCTTAATCAGATATCTTAAGCTTGAGTATATGAATAAAAGAATTTATAGTAAAGAGTGTTTCCGCTTTAATGGATATCATATGGACTAAATTTGAATTAGTCGTGCCTAAAGCAATAACCTAACACCAAGTGACACACTCGTGACTCTCACTAATATAATATGTACCTTTTTTCATTTTTCGCATTGGTTATTTTATTCATGCTCGCTAAATAAGTAGGGGTGCGCGTTCGTATAGTTCAGATTGTATATGAAATTCTGGTTTAGATTTTCAGTTTTCGGATTGACGAAATGACAATCCAAATAGTACGGGTTGGATCAATTTTTTTAAGTTCGGTTCCGGATTAATCGGTTTGGATATTTTGAATTTTGAGCTTATAAGTTGAGATGTTTTTTTTTTTTACAAAAATAAATATTCAAATGAAATACTCGTGTTAAATTGCGTGAAAAAATTCTTCATTCTCACCGCAATCATCCAAATGAAATATTGAAATAATGAAATTATTATTTTATAAAAAAATACAAAGAGACGTTAACATGATAGATAAGAAGTAAAAATAGTAAAATTATGTACAAACAGAAAGTATTCTCATAATAACTTAATAACTAATACTGAATATATATGATAATATCTAATGGGTAGAGTATATTGAACTTATTACTATTGACATATGAATAATGGACTAAATATAAAGTATAAGAATTTCAGCTTTTCGGATATCCAAAAATTTGAAGTACCAAATCCAATATCCAATCCGAAATGCAAAATTTTTATAATTTAAATCAAATATTCAATTCGTAATCCGAAAATCCAAACAAAAAATAAAAGAAATTCGAATTTGGATTTGACTTTCGGGCTTGCCCAAAGTATACACACTCTAATAAATATTAAATAAATATATTAGACAAGACATAAGTTTATTGTTATTTTGTTTCTAACATCGCTATCAGAAATATCTCTATCTTATTAAACAGTATATTTATCACCTAATATTTAACTAATCGGCACCTGAATTTTGCTTTTCGTTTAGGATAACAACATTCTAAAATACTTTTTTACTCGCCTTTTAAACTTCATCAATTAAAGACAAAAAACCAGAAAGTCAAATTTACTCCATCTCAAACAAAATTGAAAATTTTAAGTTGAGAAAATACTTTTATTTAAAATGGACTTAAGTTAACCTTCTTTCCTAAGAGGAGAATAAAGAAGAATTATTCTTATTCTTATTCCTTTTATATAAAAAAAAATTTAACAAATGTCTCCGCATTTTAATGCCTTTCACATCAATTTTTTTTTATAATTATTGTGTCCAACCCAACTTGTATGTATACCGATTAATATTAGGGGTATCTGCAGCTACTTTCTACTAAATTAAATAATTTTGTCTAGCAAAATATGAATAGAACAAAAGAAATTGCTTAATATTTTTACCGCCAGTCACCTCAAATAATCTTGTGATGTTGTTATTACATTACTAGAAACCCAAAAAAAAAAACGATTAAAATTGGTCTGTTAAGAAAAGCGATTAAAGTTGGTCGCTAAATTGGAGAAAATAATTAAATAATTATTCTAAATACATTAGCTACCAAAGTTGGTCGCTTTTTGGTCGATAATATGGTCAAAATATTGACCGAACTTGTCAGACTTGCTTGGTCAAATAAATACTGAAATTAGCGAGTTGGTCGCTAAAGTGGGACCCAACTATAGAATTTTAATAATTATATTATTATTGAAAAAATAATAAAATATAAATAAATATAATTTAATTAGCGACCAAAGTTGATCGCTTACGTAATGGGAACCAGATAGAGACCAACTTTGGTCGCTAATCTTGGACCCAGTTATAAAATTTTAATAATTATATTATTATTTAAATTTTTTTATAAAATATAAACAAATATAGTTCAAAATTAGCGACCGAAGTTGGTCGCTTAAAGGGGAAGCAGATAGACCAACTTTGGTCGCTAACCTAGGACCAAGTTCTAACGTTTAACAATTATATTACTATTTCAAATATTATATAAAATATAAATAATTTGATTTAAAGTTAGCGATCAATTTTGGTCGCTAATTTTAATTTCTGGGTAATTAACGATCAAAGTTGGTCTATTTTCATGTCAACATTGGTCAAAATTAAAAATTACTTTTGTATTTACTATCTAAATGATATAAATGTAATCCGTTAACACTTTTGTAATATAAGGGATAAATACACTATAATATATTCTAACATATAATAGTTAAAGTAGTACAACGAAACGTGTATATATATATATATATATATATATATATATATATATATATATATATATATATATATATATATATATATATATATATATATATATATATATATATGTGTGTGTGTGTGTGTGTGTGTGTGTGTGTGTGTGTGTGTGTGTGTGTGTGTGTTGATTCATCAACCTATAACATACTCAGATGCATCGTTGAATATTAAAAACAAAACCTCTCGACTTATATCAACTAATATGTTATAATTGATTCATCGACTTATAACCTAGTGATGAATGAATGTAATTCATTAACTCTGTTACAATATTGTATACAGTATCATGTACTATAACATGTTATATATGTAGTTAAAGTAGTACGAAGTGTATGTGTATATATATATATATATATATACTATAACAAGTTATATATACGTTATAGTATCACAGTGAAGAGTGTGTGTGTTTATATAAAGATAAATTAAGATAAAAAAAATATAGGAAATAACTACTTAAATAATGTATATATAAGATAGTAAGATCATGTTGGTACTAAAATTATAATCTTCTTCTTGTATAATAATATCTTAAATAGTATGACCGATGATATTGTAGTATTCGAACAATAATATATATATATATATATATATATATATATATATATATATATATATATATATTATTGTTCGAATACTACAATATCATCGGTCATATATATATAAATAAGAACATGAAGCGCTAGGAACACAGGGCCGGGTTCTTTTAGGTATTAATATACTCGTAAATTGATTCATCGACTTATAACCCACTCAGATGCATCTTAGAATATTAAAAATAAAACGTCACGGTTTATATCAATTATTATGTTATAATTGATTCATCGACACCTAGTGATGAATGAATATAATTCATTAACTCTATTATAATACAAATAATGAATACTTTAATATCAATTAATTGAATAATATTATATTGGCTTATCAATTCATTAAGTATTCATACATAGTAATGTATAAGATTGATCATAAATTACATTATAGTTTATGCGTGTGTATGAAATTATTCATATACTTAAATATAAGTTTAAAAATTTCTTTACATACATGCTATTATAATCTATTAAAAGTAAGCACCTAGTTAATATAATTTATTTAAAGATTATGCTTATAGTTTTTAATTATTTATAGTAATTATAGTTAAATAATTAAATATTTATAGCTAACAAGATTTTTTTATTGCTTATAATATTTCAAAACAAAATAGAAAAAAAAGTTATTTAATGTTTTTTTTGTCGCTATTATGGTCAGACAATCAAAAAATAGGGACCAACATTGGTAGTTATTTTGGTCAAACAGTAAAAAATTTATTACCTACCAAAAATAGCGGCCAACGTTGGTCGCTTTTTGTAAATTTATACTCAAAAATAGATTTTTCCCTCCCATTCTCTTATTTTCTTTCCCAAAATTGACCCAACTCTCTCTCAACTTATTCCCCTCCATTCTCTATTTCCCTCACACAAATGAACCCCCCCACCCCGTGCCACCATTGTGATCGCCGGAGTCGCCGATGTCCCTTTCTCTCCTTCTCCAACTCAAAAAAAACTAGGTTTGAATTATAACCTTGAATCTTTATTATTTCTAGTTTTGTTTCAATTATCTCAATATTGTAGTTTAAGGATATGAATTAGTGTTTAAATTCTTTGAACTTTATATCTTGTTGAGGATTAGGTTTGGGTCTTGTTTTAGTTAGCTTTGTTAACTAAATTTATTAACTAATTAGTTTAATTAGTGTTAAATTTGGTTTAGTTATATTTGAATTATACTTTGTATTGTCTTAATAGTTTAGTTAGAGTCTAGAGTTTAGGATATGAATTGATCCTTTAGGATATGAATTGGACTTTTAGTTTATGAATTGAATATTTTAGGATATGAATTGGACTTTTAGTTTATAAATTGAACTTATTGTTTATAAATTGAAATTTTAGGATATGGATTAAACTTTTAGGATATCAATTGGACTTTTAGTTTATGTATTTGAAATTTAGTTTATGATTTGAACTTTTAATTTATGAATTTAACATTTTGGATATGAATTGGACTTTGAAATTATGTATCAGAATTTTAGTTTATGATTTGAACTATTAGTTTATAAATTGAAATTTTAGGATATGAATTGAACTTTTAGTTTACAAATTAGTATTTTAGGATATGAATTGGACTTCTAGTTTATGAATTGAACCTTTTGGATATAAATTGATTTAGTTTATGAATTGAACATTTAGTTTATAAATTAAACTTTTAGTTTGTAAATTGAAAATTTAGGATATGAAATTAACTAACTAACAAAAGAGTAGGATATGAATTAACTAAATTAATTTGTTCTTGTTTTATTTGTATTGATCAATATCATACTTGGATGTAAAATAGGAATTATCCTAATCGGCAGGAATTGCGAGAGGATTTTATAGAAGGGGCGGATGCCTTTATTAGACATGCTATGTCAGTTTCACCATACCTAAGTGAAGGAGTAATTAGGTGACCTTGTGTTAGGTGTGACTGTATGAAGTTTGGAAAATCGGCGGAAGTTAAGCATCATCTTTAGAGGAAGGGGTTTATAGTAAGTTACTTTGTACTAATCATGGAGTGATAAATGGTTGCCATGGGATATTTCATAACATGATTGTGGGTGAAAGTAGTAAGTCGGTGGAGAATACAAATTATGATTATAGAATTAATGATATGGTTTGGATACTTTTGGGATGCACTTAGGGGGTGAGCCCAATGAAAATGTTGAACAAACTCCTAATGATGACGCAAAACATTTTTATGAAATGTTAGAGGAAGTTAGTCGTCCAGTACGTAATGGAAGTCCACACTTTGAGCTGTCTGTTGTAGTTAGATTATTAAGTATTAGATCTGATTTAAATATTTTTCAAGCGGCCATGAACTCTTTCATTGACCTTATGAGTGAACTAGTTGACCCTAATATCAAATTACCTGGTAATTTCTATAAGGAAAAGTGATTAGCTTCTAAGTTAGGACTTTCATTAATGAGAATTGATTGTTGTGGAGATAGTTGCATGTTATATTATAAATATGATGCAAATTTAAGCAGTTGTAAATTTTGTGAAAAGCCTCGTTTCAAGAGGCTTTCCAGCGGGAGTTTGGTCACTATCAAGGTGATACATTATTTACTTCTTATACGTATGTTAAAGAGGTTATATGCGTAGATGAGTTCTGCTCCTCATATGAGATGACACTTTGAAAATAGAAGACCATCTGGTGTTATGTGTAATCCTTCAGATGGAGAAACTTGGAAGCACTTTGATAGGAGATATCCAGATTTTGCTAGTGAGCCAAGGAACATTCGGTTAGGTCTGTGTGCGGATGGATTCACCTTTTTTTTTCTATATCTGCGATACCATATTCATGTTGTCCTGTCTTTCTTACACCTTATAATCTACCGCTCGAGTTGTGCATGACTAGTCCATATATATTCTTAAATTGGGTCCACGTAATCTGAAAAGTTTGATTGATGTATATTTTCAACCTTTGATTGACGAGCTAAAATAATTGTGGTACGATGGTGTTGAAACATATGACATATCAATCAGTATCACAGCCACTTGCGGTCCATCCTGCTATATCGCAATCACAGGGATCACAACCATCTTCATCAACGACTCTATCTATTTCAGGCCTTCGCCTGCGAGATACTAGATCTGACCCCCTACACCTTCCACACGTGCCTCTGATACACATGTTTCAGACGGTGATGCTGATGATAATGAGGAGGTGCACTATGATCAATATGACATTATCATCATAGTCCCTGAGGGTGATGTATAAGAGTTATTTATTATTTTTATATTTATTGTTTTGGACAGTTTGTACTAAGAAATTAACGTGTTTTTTTATTAAATTGCAAGTTCATCTTGAGTAATATTACTACGTGGATAATCACCAAATTCACTAGAAAGCTTTATGATGGCCCTTATGCGACTAGTAGTGAATTCTCATTCTCGCTGAATGAGCAAATTTTCAATCAATTTAAGGTATCTATGTTCTTTTAAGCGGTATAATTATTTATATTTATGATTTTTTCATGTAAAACTGAACTTTTAAAATACAGAGTAAGTGTGTATGGAAACACCGTTATAGCACAAAAATGGATGCAAATTTTCATCACAAAAGCTCGCAAACGATTGTCGCATAGTTTCTCCGAAGCTAGAAAGATGAACCACAAGCTTGATTGGTTGCTTTAGAATTTATGAGAGGATTTGCAACGGCAATGGCTTACCGCAAAGTTCTTAGAAGAGCAAAAAAGGAATGAAAGCTTGTGCATCTGAGAAGGGAGGCTCCTTGCGCACTGGAGGCGCCATCAGCCTAGGGATAATATTGGTACGTAATTGCTTAATTTATTTTAATTTTCAAAGTATATCTATTCTGTTTATTAACTAACATTTATGAGTTTTCAGAAAAAGAAGTTGGTGCGTCCGATGAACCAAGATGAGCTATTCAAGGAGACTCATATTGTAAAGGAGAAAAGAGACGGATCAAGAAAGTGGGTCGATGGCTGAGCCTCGACTGTACATGTAAGCTTTCACTTTTCATTAAGTATTTTGATTTACCTTTATATAAATTTTGAAATACTAATTCAATGGAATTTTTCTTATAGGATCGCTTCACAGCTGAAGTGGAGGAATTCATACGCAGTCAGCCACGTAAAGAGTCGGGCGGGCCAATCCAGCCTTCAGACGAGAATGCTGAAAGAATGTGGACGGAGGCTGCTGGCGGTCCAAAATTAAAATGGGGGAAGGTATAGGGCTTCCTACTTAAAAATTCCAACGCCATAAGTGTAGAACGCAAGGAATAGGGACTTCCTCGCAAGACGAGCAACTTGATGGGCAGAGCCTCTACGCTATGTGGAAGACCGTGACAAAGCTCACATCCGAACTAGAAGCGGCCAAGGAAAGAGAAAAGCTTAGAGATACTTAGTACATTGACATGCAAGCTCAGTACTAGGGCATGCAAGAGCAGCTCAAATCTCTCCTAGATTTTGGATGTTTTTTGATTCTCCGGTCTCGTGAGTCATCGCCAAAGGCTCGACTTGAATGTGAGCATTCCTTCCGTCCTCCCCGTGCTCGTTCCTCATGTCCTCCCTGTGATCGTTCTTCCCGTCCTCTACAAGTAGACCCTTCTGCATATCGTCTCGGTGATGAAAGTTCATCAGACGGTGATGATAATGATGTTGTACAAAACACTCCTTGACTCTTATATACTTTGAACCAGACAAATAGAACGGGTTTTGAACTAGGTGTAATAAACGTTAACTTAGTATTGTTAGTTCAATTGAACTTTAAGTTGTTGGTTTGAATGTGTTTTTTGAAATGTGTTATTGTTGTTGTGTTGTTGTTGTTGCAGTGTTGTTGTTGTGGAGATTTTGGTATTGAAATTGTAGTTTATGAATTGAAATTGTTATTTAGGAATTTGGTATGCTGGCAGGTTGTGTAGCTGCCATAACAGGCAGTTTCTGCCAAAATTATACCCAGATAAACTTGTGCATTTAAAATATATATATATATATATATATATATATATATATATATATATATATATATATATATATATATATATATTATGGGAAATAGCGACCAAGGTTGGTCGCTAATTAACCCAAATTTCTTAAAAAGCGACCAACTTTGGTCGCAATTCTATAAAAAAAATCTAGAAATTAGTGACCAGTTTTTGTCACTTATGTTTAAAAAAATAATTAAATTCTTGAAGTTAGCGACCAATTTTGGTTGCTTATATTTACAAAACATTAAAAAAAATAAAAAAATAAAAAGCGACCAAAGTTGGTCGCTATTTTTCAGGTTTTAAATGTAATATTTGGCTTACGGAGCAAAGTTAGTCACTATATTTTGAATAATAATAAATAAATAAAAACGTAACCTAAATATAGAGAACAACTTTGGTTGCTAAATTTATATTATTAAAATATTAAAGTGACCAAAGTTGGTCGGTATATTGTTTATTTTTACCTTAGAGACCAGCAAAATAACGACCAAGCCAGTTTGAACGCTTTTTGGTCGCTTTGTGACTTGAAAGCGATCAAGTTTGGTCGTTTTTTTCCGGATTTCTAGTAGTGTTATTTTTATAGTTTTTGTTGATGGTGCTGATATATTGTCTTTTTTTGTTTTTTTTAGCCGAGGGTCTATCGAAAATATCTTCTCTACCCCTTGGGGTAGAAGTAAGATCTGTGTATACACGACCCTCCCCATACCCTATTTGTAAGATTTTATTATGTCGTTATTATTGTTATTGTTGGTGGTGGTGTTTCCCGTCCTAATAAACTTTCCATTACGTAAGCTCGTAATTATAGTTAGAGCGTTACCACTCTATTAAATTAGTCATTAAGAAAGATATGTTAAGAATAGAATTCTACTTGGAGTGAATATCTATCTTGTGGAGAGTTTTACTTTGTGACTACGTCATAATTTCTCCTATAAATAGAGGGGTCTTACCCCATTGTAAATCATCCCAAAATTCAATAAGAATTCTCTCTCCCTACTTTTCTCTGCAATATTGTGCTTGTTCTTTTATTATTTTATAACACGTTATCAGCACGAAATTTTAACCAAATTTATTATAACTAGGTTGTGTTTACTTTTATTTTTTCTTCTGAACAAGGTACGTTTCTTCTAAACCTATTCAAGTTCTGTTGCTATACATGTTTGTATGTGAAATCTTCTTTATGTTTGAGTTATATGATCATGCTTAAAGTAGTTTCACCTCCATAATAAGATGTCATCTATAATAATAACTCCTACGACTCTCATTCAATGATTTCTTCTATGTAATATTTTACTGAATTCCATCTATCAACTGTATAAAGAAACAAGAGGCCTTAATCTTATGCTATATTCACTGTTGTTCAACTAAGTTTCAGTTTGACTTTATAATTTTTTTTAAGTAATTAAAGATGCAGCATACGCCGTCTGTTATGTGTTCTCTTTAATTTAAAGTAAGCATGTTAGTTAGAATTATATTCATAGCGATTTTACTCTAATGCAATCATGATTCTGGCTTGTGCATCATAAAGAAATGTATTACATATGCCAAATCTTACGCTTAAACAGTAAATAATATGTACTAAAATTAATTGGTGAATACACCCAGAATGATATACAATCGATATTTTTGTATTTCATGGTTATTCACATACTTTCTTCACCTTGTATATGTCAACGTGTATTTTATTTCCCATATATCCATGTTGCATTTCGGGTTTTAATATCCAGGGAAGTACCCGTTTTAATTTATTTTTTTATAATCATTAAATTTGTAATTTTTAGTCACTACATCTATTAACATGATCTTTGAAAATTAAACTGTGGATAATACAAAAAAAACACATTCAGTAATTATACCTTTTAAAAAAAGGTATTACTGTTTACAAACCATCTAGATCGAATGAAGCTCTACCTAACAAGATTTTAGTAGTATCAGACTGCATTATTTTTTATATGTAAGTGTTTGTATCAAAATCAGAATTTACTAGAAATTGCTTTAAAAGTCATTATTGAATCATTGACTTAACTTTGTTTTCTATAATAATGTTTATTCGTATATTTCTTTTGTATGTCAAATCATGGGAAGCAAATATGGATATCCCTCAAAGCAAACTTGAATCAAATTTCAATTGTGAAAATATTTGTTTAGTTGATTCATGTGCAACACATACAATACTCAAAGAGAAGAAATATTTCTCGCATTTAAGTATGTGTAAGGCAGATGTTACTACAATTTCTGGTAGTAGTAAATTAATTGAAGGCTCTGGAAGAGCTACTATAACTCTGCCTAACGGAACAATACTTATCATAGAGAATGCAATGTTCTCCTCCAAGTCCAAGAGGAACTTGTTGAGTTTTAAAGATATCCGCAGAAATGGATATCATATTGAGACAATAGATGAGAATAATCTTGAATATCTCATCATTACCAAAAATGCCTCTAGCCAGAAAAGGGCTATTGAGAAGTTCCCATCTTTGTCTTGTGGCCTGTATTGGACAAGAATTAGTGCAATTGAGGCACATTCTATTGTAAACCAAAAGGTTACCGATTCCAATACTTTTGTACTTTAGCATGATCGATTGGGACACCCTGGATCAATTATGATGAGACGAATCATAGAAAACTCAAATGGGCATCCATTAAAGAATTTAAAGATTCTTTTAAATGATGAATTTTCTTGCAATTCTTGTTATCAAGGCAAGTTAATTATTAGACCATCACCAACAAAGGTTGGAATTGAGTCCCTTGCGTTTTGGAACGTATACAAGGGGACATTTGTGGACCTATTCACCCACCTAGTGGGTCGTTCCGATATTTTATGGTCTTGATAGACGCATCCTCTGGATGGTCTCATGTGTGCCTATTGTCATCTCGCAACCTCGCGTTTGCAAAATTAATGGCACAAATAATTCGATTACGGGCACAATTTTCTGATAATCCAATTAAGTCTATTAGACTTGATAATGCTGCTGAGTTTTCATCCCAAGCATTTAATGATTATTGCTTATCAATTGGGATAAAAGTGGAACATCATGTAGCTCATGTTCACACTCAAAATGGTCTTGCAGAGTCTTTAATTAAACGTCTGCAATTGATAGCAATACCGTTACTCATGAAAACGAGGCTGCCCACTTCTGTTTGAGGTCACGCCATTTTGCATGCAGCAATGCTAGTTCGTCTCAGACCGACAAATTATCATAAATATTCTCCGTTGCAATTAGTTTTGGGTCATGAACCTAATATATCCCATTTAAGAATTTTTGGATGCGCGGTATATGTGTCTGTAGCACCGCCATATCGCACCAAAATGGGTCCGCAAAGAAGGTTAGGAATATATTTTGGGTTTGAATCGCCCTCCATTATTCGCTACCTCGAGCCATTAACGGGAGATTTATTTACTGCACGATTTGCAGACTGTCGATTCGATGAGACACTTTTCCCAAAATTAGGGGAGAAGTTGGTGAAACCAAACGGGAAATTTTGTGGAAAAATCCATCATTATCTCATCTTGATCCACGTGCCTCTATTTGTGAAAAAGAGGTACAAAAGATTATTCATTTGCGGAGAATAGCAAATCAAATGCCCGATGCATTTACGGATATGAAAAGGATAACAAAATCACATATCCCTGCGCAGAATGTTCCAATCCGTATTGATGTCCCTATTGGACAATCTTTTAGTGTCATAGCTAATGAGTCAAAAGCACGCATGAAACATGGCGGACCATTAGGTTCCAAAGATCGAAATCCTAGAAAAAGGAAAATAAATGATCAAAATGACACTATGAAAGAATCTCGTGAAGAAATCCACGACTTAATAAATTCTGAGATTCATGAGGAATCCACTGAGCCCGAGACTTAAGAAAATAAGGAACTATCAATAAATCCAATCGATATTGAAACAAATTTGAATAGAGTGGATATAGTGGTGGATTATGTCTTTGCATATAATGTTGCATCCAGCATTATGCAAAAAAAAAAAAATGAGGATTTTGAACCTCAATCTGTTGGAGAATGTCGACTTGATTGGCCAAAATGGCAAGAAGCAATCCAATCAGAGTTGAATTCACTTGCAAAACGTGAAGTTTTTATGCCTGTAGTCCAAACACCTAATGGTGTTAAGCCTGTTGTCTATAAATGGGTCTTTGTACGCAAAAGAAATGAGAAAAACGAGGTACAAAGATATAAGGCACGCCTTGTTGCATAAGGATTTTCACAAAGGCCTGGTGTTGATTATGAAGAGACATATTCACCCGTTATGGATGCTATAACATTCCGTTATCTCATTAGTTTTGCTGTCCATGAAAAACTTGACATGCATTTAATGGATGTGGTTACTACCTACCTTTACGGCTCACTTGATAATGAGATATACATGAAAATTCCGGAGGGCTTCAAAATGCCTAATAATTCAAAATCCTGGGAAATGTTTTCAATCAAATTGCAAAGATCTTTGTATGGTCTAAAGCAATCAGGACGAATGTGGTATAATCGTCTTAGTGAGTATTTATTAAAGGAAGGTTATATAAATGATGCCATTTGCCCATGTGTTTTCATAAAGAAAACAACATCGAAATTTGTTGTACTTGCCGTATATGTTGATGACATAAACCTTATTTGAACTCCTATAGAACTCCAAAAGGCAATTGATTATTTAAAGAAAGAATTCGAGATGAAAGATCTCGGAAAGACAAAATTATGTCTTGGCTTGCAAATTGAACATTTGGAAAATGGAATTTTTGTTCATCAATCTACCTACATAGAAAAGGTACTGAAACGGTTTTACATGGATGGAGCACATCCATTAAGTACTCCGATGGTTGTTCGATCACTTGATGTGAACAAAGATCCATTCCGACCTCAAGAAGATAATGAAGAGCTACTTGGTCCTGAAGTACCATATCTTTGTGCAATTGGTGCACTAATGTATCTTGCCAATACTACAAGGCCCGATATAACTTTTCCAGTTAATGTCTTAGCAAGATATAGCTCTGCTCCAACAAGGAGACATTGGAATGGGATCAAACACATATTGCGGTATCTAAAAGGGACTACCGATATGGGCTTATTTTATGGCAACAATTGCAGTCTCGATCTTGTTGGTTATGCTGATGCTGGGTATTTATCCGACCCACACAAGGCTCGATCTCAAACAGGTTATGTGTTTACCTGTGGAGGCACTGCCATATCTTGGCGATCGACTAAGCAATCAATTGTGGCTACTTCATCTAATCATGCTGAGATAATTGCTATTCATGAAGCAAGTCGAGAGTGTGTGTGGTTGAGGTCTATAATACATCTTATTCGAGATAAATGTGGTGTGAAATGTGACAAGTTACCCACTATTTTGTATGAAGACAATGCAACATGCATAGCTCAACTGAAGGGAGGATTCATAAAAGGAGATAGGACAAAGAACATTTCACCAAAGTTATTTTTCACACATGATCTTCAAAAGAATGGTGATATTAATGTGCAACAGATTCGTTCAAGTGATAATATAGCTGATTTGTTCACAAAATCTCTACCGACGTCAACCTTCAAGAAGCTAGTGTACAAGATCCGGATGCGAAGGCTTAAGGATGTGAATTGATGCTCTCATCGGGGGAGTTAATGCGCATTGCACTCTTTTTCCCTTACAAGGTTTTTTCCCACTGGGTTTTCCTTGCGAGGTTTTTAACGAGGCAACCAAAAGACGTATTATTAGATATGTGTACTCTTTTTCCTTTTCTAGATTTTTTTTCCCATTGGGTTTTATTTTAGTTAAGGTTTTAATGAGGCACATTACTTATTTAGTAGACATTCAAGGGGGAGTGTTAAGAATAGAATTCTACTTGGAGTGAATGTCTATCTTGTGGAGAGTTTTACTTTGTGACTAAGTCATATTTCTTCTATAAATAGAGGGGTCTTACCCCATTGTAAATCATCCCAAAATTCAATAAGAATTCTCTCTCCCTACTTTTCTCTGCAATATTGTGATTGTTCTTTTATTATTTTATAACAAGATAAATATTCTTAAAACTTTTGAGTGCCAATAAATTAAAAACTTAGTGGTGATGCTAAAGAAAATGTTCGTATCTTTTTATTTTTCCTCTCCTTTTCCACCCTTCCTTTTTGCTCCCTTTTATCTCCTTAGCACGAGAACGAGAATGTTCTACACAACATCAATTAATTCACAGTTTCACACCTTACAACAACTTTCGGCAATTAATTAATAAAATTAATGGGGAAATTGTTAGTGGTATCAAGAATAAATACATGACCTAAAGCCTTAAAAGTAGAACATTAAAGATGAAAAGCTACTTCCTTATATATCGTTCAATCAAATTTATAACAAATCTTTTGTGCTTAAAACATGAAAATGGAGAAACGTATTCTCAACGTACAAGAACGCTATTGGTATCTCCACGTATTCCCTCCGTTCACTTTTAATTGTGTATTTCCTTTAAAAAATATAAAGTATATATTTTATAATTTTACCCATAAAAGTAATAGCGTTTTAAAAAGTCTTAGAAATAATTTGGGGAATGAGTAGTTAATAACAAAGGTAAAATAAGAAAAAAACTGTCTTTCATTTAATTTAGTATAGTAAATAAGTAAAAAATTAAAAAACTTTTTTTAATATAGTATACAGGTAAAAGTGAACGGAATGAATATATAAAAGGAAAACAAAGAAAAAGTCTAAGTTAATCTTCCATCCTGCTACCATATAATTCCAAAATTGAATGATTCAAGTGGAAAATATAACGATGAATTATTGGAAGAAGTCATTGAACTATTTTGGATATGCATTATCCTTTTAAAAATTACGTCTAATAGACTCAATTCAAAGGCCAATAAACTGAAATTAGACGTCATTATTATGTCCTGTCTCCATTCATGTATTGGCTTATCAATTTTACAAAGCACAACAAATTATGGGGCCAAACAAATACAATTAACAACTGGATTAGGTAATGGATCGACATTTATCTGAATACGTTACGTAATTAAACAAACCAGGTAGTTATTCAGCTGATAATATTTTTTATATTAAGAATAGTAGAGATCTCTGTGGAAGTCTCTTTCAATTATTCACTTAGAAGTTAAGGAAGTAAGGAACCTTCTAAAGTATATTATATATTTGGTCCACAACTTCTTAGTATTTATTTAATGGGCTATTATATTAGTCTAGATAAAATATAATTTGTTTTAGCCCCTGACCACACACATCTTCTTCTGGTTGCCTTCGCCAATATAAGTTCAACAACGGTTGAAGAGAATTCAGGCTACGAGCCCTTGACTCTAACATCAATAAAAGTTCAACTACGGTTGAACTGGGAAGTTTGAATGAAAACTTAGGTTTGAATCCGTGTGTAATTGGTGATTTTGATGTTTAGGATGGTATTTTTATTTTTGGAACAAGTTCGTATCGTGGGCATGACACGGGTCAGGACGTGTCAGGACATGGCCACGACACATTTTTAAACATGTCAGGACGTTGCAAGACATGGTAGGGTATGGCCATGGCACGGGTTAGGACGTAAGGATCAAAAGTATTATTGCTATCAATTGATTAGAGGTAAGCAATACTCCTTCGGGTCCAAAATAAGTGATTTTTTAAAGTTTTTACACAGATTAAGAAATTCACCTTTTAGCATTAATAAACAATATAATTGACCATATAAAAATTTACTATTTTAAGGCCTTATAAAATTTTGTGCTTAAAACCTAGTAGCTCATAATGTCAAGGTCCGAATATGTGTTAGGAATATGTAGAAGCTCGCCGCGGTTCAGACTCTTGGTAGTGATCTGAGCTTCAAAAATCAAAAGAATCAATTTTTCCAAAAAATGTCATTTCTGCGTTCCAATATGCGGTCGCAAATCAGCTATGCGGACCGCATTCCTGCCGCAGAGTGTAACAGAAGATTTGTCAAAATTGAAGTTGAAACTACGGTCCACTATGCGATCGCATAATCAAAATGCGGACCACATAATCATCGCATAAATTCGAGGATTTGTGAGGGTCAATTCTGCGGCGCATTATGCAACCGCAGAATATGAATGCGGACCGCATTCTTGTCGCAGACCGTGTCAGAACATCTAATTTTTGTGGAGCAATTCTGCGGTCCATTATGCGGGCCGCATGTTAGCTCTGCGATCGCAGATGCGACCGCATATTTGACGCGGGGCTCCAATTTTCTAATTTTAGAACCCGACCCCCTTTTTGATAAATGTCACGACCCGGATTTTCCCCCAACATCGGATCGTGATGGCGCCTACTCGTGGTAGCTAGGCAAGCCACTGTATTCATACTATTCTGTTTTTAACATAATTTTTAATTAAATAAATGCGGAATACTTTATCAAAATGGAAATAACAAATCACAAGGTGAAAATCATACTGAAATCCTCTACCCAAGACGTGGAGTCACCAACTCACAACCTACTATGAAATACTACACATAAAAGTTTGAAGGAAATATAACATAATTCTGTTTGTCTCGGAACAATGAGACTACAGCTATTAACATAAATAAAGAAAGAGACGCCGGGCCTGCGGACGTCTGCAAGCTACCTCGGTCTCAAATGTGATCAACTCCCACACAATCGAATTACTGCTGCTGCTCCTAATCGTAACCTGGACTCGTGCAAAAACGCACAGAAGTGTAGTATCAGCCCAACCGACCCCATGTGCTGGTAAGTGCCTGGCCTATCCAGGCGAAGTAGTGACAAGCCTAGGACCAGACACCCACATAAACCTGTGCAATTCAATATATATATGTGTACCACAAAATAACAAGAAATAATCAAGTATTAACACGATAAGGAATATCTTAAAGAATTCAACAATTAACCACAGTTAATAATTTCACAAGGAAAAACAAAGTGTAATGTAAACACAAGTAATATCAATTCAAGAAATAGCAAACAGTTGCACAGCATCACCCTTCGTGCTTTTACTCTCATCCTCACCAAATAAACAAATAAAGTACACGGCATCACCCCTTCGTGCTTTATCACTCTTCCTCACCCAAATAACAATCAAATAAGTTCACAAGGAAAAACAAGGTATAATGGAAACACAAGCAATATCAAGTCAAGAAATGGCAAATAGTTGCACGGCATCAACCAAATAAAATATAATGGAAAAATAAGTAATATTAATTCAAGAAATAGCAAGCAATTGCACGGCATCACCCTTCGTGCTTTTACTCTCATCCTCACCAGATAGACAAATAAAGTACACGGCATCACCCTTCGTGCTTTTACTCTCATCCTCACATCCATAAGTACGGCATGATCCTTCGTACATGGTTCAATAATAGGGCACGGCATGATCCTTCGTGCATAAATAAATAAACATGGCACGGCATCACCCTTCGTGCATTATCACTCTTCCTCACCCAAATAACAATCACAGTTAAGGGTAAAGAAAGAAACAGTAATTCATAATCCGTCCCATCAAGGGCAATCAATAATAATCTTCACAACAAGTCCCGACCAGGGAGAACAATAACAATTTCATCTGTAATATATCTCAAAATAATTATTTTCCAACGACTCACGGTCATACTAGACGCCAGTGTATGGATGCTCGTCACCACGACCCATACACCGCACTCGATCACATAACACATAGCACATAATCCTATTCCCTCAAGCTAGGATAGAACAAACACTTACCTCGAATGCTTATGAACAATTCAATCCGTGGAAATGTCTTTTCTTTCAATTTGGCTCCAATCCAACCGTATCTATACACAATTGATTTAATATCATCAATTCTACTCAACAAACTAATTCTTAATACCAAATAACACTTTTACAACATTATGCCATGAATAGTAAATTTCAACCCCGGGCCCACATGGTCGGAATTCGGGGTTAGGACCAAAATCCGGTTACCCATCCCCCACGAGTTCATGTATATAATTTGTTTCAAAATCGGACCTCAATTCGAGGTCCAATTCCCAATTTATGAAAAACCCTATTTTCTAACAAAAACAAGAATTTTACCATGAAAACATTTGATTTCTAATGAAAAACATGTTTAATGATGTTAGGAATTGAAAGAATTAAGTAAAAAGTGACTTACAATCGTTTTGGTGAAGAAGAAATCCTTGAAGAATCGCAAATGGGTGTTTTGGTTTTGTAAAATGTGAAGAAATGACTGAAATTCGTGTTTTTCAGGTCTCTGTGTTCGCATTTGCGAACATGGGTTCGCAATTGCGAACCCCGACCAATTTCTGGAGTTTGAAAAATAAGCTAAGGGTGGGAAGTTCGCATTTGCGAACGTTTGTTCGCATTTGCGAACTGTTCGCATTTGCGAACTAATGTTCGCATTTGCGAACACATGCTGTTTCAGGCAGTGTTCGCATTTGCGAACAATGGTTCGCTTGCGAACCAAGGCAGATTTGGGAAATGATCGCATTTGCGAACTTTTGTTCGCATTTGCGAACATAGGCTGGCACTGGGGACCTTCGCAAATGCGAACAATTGTTCGCATTTGCGAACAAGGCTGGGCCAAAGGGGCTTCGCATTTGCGATGAATGTTCGCATTTGCGAGCCTGTCCCCCTTCGCAATTGCGAGAAAACTTCGCAATTGCGAAGCCAACAGCTGAGTGAAAAACCAGCAGTTCAAAAATTCAGAGTTTCATCCAACGGCCTATCAAATCTTTACCCGAGCCCCCGGGCTCCAAACCAAACATGTACACAACCTCAAAAACACATTATGGACTTGTTCGTGCGATCATATCGCCAATATCACTTCGTTTTAATCAAATCGAGCCTCAAACTCATGATTTTCATACTTTTGATTTTCAAAACTTCTTAGCTTGGAACTCAAGGTCCAAAACATCTCAAACGACATCCAAATGTCACCAAACTTTACAGAAATCACATATATAATATTTAAGACTTGTACCGGGCGTCGGAACCAAAATACGAGCCCGATAACAAGGTCTATTAATTTATTTCCTTTAATAATTGCATCAAAAACAATTTCACATAAAAATTCATAACTTGGGCTCTAGGCCTCGGAATTCGACTCCGGACACATGTCCAAGTCCCATATTTTCCTACGGACCTCTCGGGACCATCCAATCTCGGGTCCGAATCCGTTTACCACAAATGTTGACCGAAGTCAACCATATCAATATTAATATCATTTTTATCCAAATTTCTCATAGAATTCATATTTTCTATCACAAAATCTTTCCGGCTACATGCTCGGATCGTGCACGTAAATCGAGGCAACATAGAATGAGGTTTTCAAGGCCTCAGAAGCTCGAAATTATTAATAAAATAAGTGATGACCATTTGGGTCGTCACAATCTCCACCTCTAAAACAACCGTTCGTCCTCGAACGGACAAAAGAAAGAAGTACCTGAGTCAGGAAACAAGTGTGGGTAACGGCTCCGCATATCAGACTCGGACTCCCAGGTCGATGCCTCAGGAGGCTGACTTCTCCACTGAACACGCACAGAAGGATAACTCTTCGACCTCAACTGTCGAACCTGCCGGTCTAGAATGGCCATCGGCTCCACCTCGTAGGATAGATCATTGTCCAATTGGACAGTGCTGAAATCTAACACATGTGTGGGATCGCCGTGGTATCTCCGAAGCATAGATACGTGAAAAGCTGGATGCACGGCTGATAAGCTAGGCGGCAAAGCTAATCTGTAAGCCACCCCTCCCACTCTGTCTAGAATCTCAAATGGGCCAATATACCTAGGGCTGAGCTTGCCCTTCTTCCCAAACCTCATCACGCCCTTCATAGGCGACACTCGGAGCAATACTCGTTCACCGACCATGAAATCTACATCTCGAACCTTACGATCTGCATAAGTCTTCTGCCTGGACTGAGCTAAACGCAATCTCTCCTGAATAGTCTTGACCTTATCCAAGGCATCCTGAACTAAGTCTGTATCCAACAACCGAGCCTCTCCGGTTCAAACCATCCAACTGGTGATCGACATCGCCTACCATACAACGCCTCATACGGAGCCATCTGGATGCTAGACTGGTAACTATTATTGCAGGCAAACTCTGCTAATGGCATAAACTGGTCCCACGAGCCTCCGAAATCAATAACACAGGCTCGAAGCATGTCCTCTAAAATCTGAATAGTCCTCTCGGACTAGCCATCTCTGGTTATTTGCTTCCTCAACTGAACCCGGGTGCCTAACTCCTGCTGAACCGCTCTCCAGAACCGCGAGGTAAACTGCGTACCCCGATCAGAGATAATAGATACTGGCACCCCATGGAGACGAACAATCTCCCTAATGTAAACCTCCGCTAACCTCTCCGACGAGTAGGAGACAGATACTGGAATAAAGTGTGCTGACTTGGTCAGCCTATCAACAATGACCCAAATAGCATCAAATTTCCTCCGAGTCAAAGGAAGTCCCGTAACGAAGTCCATAGTGATTCGTTCCCATTTCCACTCGGGAATTTCAATCCTCTGGAATACACCACCAGGTCTCTGGTGCTCATATTTCACCTGCTGACAATTTAGACACCGAGCGACATACGCAACGATATCTTTCTTCATTCTGCGCCACCAATAGTGTTGCCGTAAGTCCTGGTACATCTTCGCGGCGCCTGGGTGAATAGAATACCGCGAACTGTGGGCCTCTGCTAAGATCAACTCTCGAATTCCTTCGACATTGGGCACATAAACTCGACCCTGCAATTTCAATACCCCATCATCATCTAGATTTACCTGTGTGGCACCTCCCCGCTGTATTGTATCTCTCGACTCACGCAAATGAGGATCATCAAATTGCCTCTCACGGATGCGCTCTAATAATGAAGAACGAGCGACCGTGCAGGCTAACACCCTGCTAGGTTCAGAAATGTCTAATCTCACGAACCGGTTGGCTAAGGACTGGACATCTAGAGCTAATGGTCTCTGATTGACCGGAATATATGCAAGACTACCCATGCGGCATACTTTCTACTCAATGCATCGGCCACCACATGGCCTTACCCGGGTGATATAATATAGTAACATCATAGTCTTTTAGCAACTCTAACCATCTCAGTTGTCGTAGATTCAACTCCTTTTGCTTGAACAAGTACTGTAGGCTTTTGTGATCGGTGTACACCTCGCATGTCACACCATATAGATAATGCCTCCGGATCTTTAAGGCATGAACCACTGTCGTCTAACTCGAGATCATGAGCTGGATAATTCTTCTCGTGTATCTTTAACGCCTCGAAGCATAAGCGATAACATTACCGTCCCGCATCGATACCGCTCCAAGCCATGTATGAGATGCGTCGCGATAAGCTGTATAAGGCCACATGCACCGTAGGTAGTACCAACACTGGTGCGGTGGTCAAGGCCGTCTTGAGCTTCTGAAAGCTCTCCTCGCACTCCTCGAACCATATGAAAGGGACACCCTTCTGGGTCGACCTGGTCGTCGGGGCTGCAATGAAGAAAACCCTCTACAAAACGACGGTAGTAACTCTGCTAATCCCGAGAAACTCCGTATCTCGGTCACTGAGGCTGGTCGAGGCCAATTCGTGGGCTGCCTCGATCTTCTTTGGGTCTACTGAATACCTCCACGGATACGATGTGACCCGAAATGCATTTTCGACTCGACCAGAACTCGCATTTTGAAAATTTGGCATATAGGTGATTATCCTTCAGAGTACTGAAGAACCACTCTGAGGTCTTGCTCGTGCTCTTCACGGCTGCGGGAGTATACCGAGGATGTCATCTATGAAGACTATCACGAACGAGTTCTAAGTAAGGCACGAATACCCGATTCATCAACTCCATGAATGCTTCTTCGGGGCATTAGTCGGCCCGAAGGACATGACTAAGAACTCATAATGCCCGTATCTAGAGCTAAAAGTCGTCTTAGGAATGTCGGCCGCCCTGATCTTCTGTTGATGGTAGCCGACCTCAAGTCTATCTTAGAGAATACCCTCGCTCCCTGGAGGCTGGTCAAACAAATCATCAATCCTCGGCGGTGGATATTTATTTTTAATAGTCACCTTGTTTAACTGCTTGGTAATCAATACACATCCGCGTCGAGCCATCATTCTTCTTTACAAATAATACGAGTGCTGCTGGGGAGGCTACGTGGGCTCGATAAAACCCTTCTCAGAAGGTCCTGCAACCGATCTTTCAACTCTTTTAGTTCGACGGGGCCATACGATATGGTGGAATAGAGATGGGCTGAGTGCCGGTGCCAAATCAATACAGAAGTCAATATCCCTGTCGGATGGCATGCCGGCAGGTCTGAAGGAAAAACCTCGGAAACTCCCGTGCAATAGGGACTGAATCAATGGAAGGAACTTCTGCGCTAGAATCGCGAACATAAGCCAAATAAGCTAGACACCCCTTCTCGACCATACGTCGAGCCTTAACATAAGAAATAACAGTGCGAACGGAGTGGCTTGAGGTACCTTTCCACTCTAATCGGGGTGATTCTGGCAAGGCTAAGGTCACCATCTTAGCATGGCAATCAAGAATAGCATGGTATGGGGACAACCAGTCCATCCCCAATATGACATCAAAATCTACCATATCCAAAAGCAACAGATCAACACGGGTCTCAAGACCCCCAAATATAACTACGCACGAATGATGCACCCGATCGACTACAATAGAGTCACCCACTGGTGTAGCCACATAAACTGGAATATCCAGAGCATAGCTAGGCACAGCCAAATACGGTGCGAAGTAGGAAGACACATAGGAATATGTAGATCCAGGGTCAAATAATACTGAAGCACCTCTGCCACACACAAGAATAGTACCTGTAATCACAGCATCTGATGCCTCTGCCTCTGGCCTGGCTGGTAAAGCATAGAAACGGGGATCGGCACCTCCCCTCTGAGCTGCGTCTCTAGGACGACCATCAACTGGCTGACCTCTACCTCTGGCTGGACGGTCTCTACCTCTACGGTCTCGACCTCCACCTCTAAAATCTCTACCCCCGCCTCTGGCTGGCTGGGCAGGCTGAGGGTCAGCTGGGGCCTGGATCATAGGACGAGGACCTCGCTGCTGAGAGTTGCCCGCTGCTATAGGGCAATTCCTGATAAAATGACCTGGGTCACCACACTGTAGCAGCTCTTGGACTGATAGGGCTGCTGGCCCTGACGACCCGAATGGCCTCCACGAACACTCTGAAGAGGCTGAGCATTAATAGGATGCTGGTCTGAATAATGCCCCCGAGAACCACGATCACCTGATCCACCCTGTGAAGCCTGAAGGGCGGAATGAAAAGGCCTGGAGGACTGGCCTCTATCAAAGGATTCTCTGCTAGCAGAGGAAGAACCACCAAACCTGCCTGAATGACGAGGCCTCTTATCTGAAGAATAACCGCCTCCACTAGCAAGAGCCATCTCAACTCTGCGTGCTGCATTGGCTGCCTCCTGAAATGATATGTCACTCCCCACGCCCATAGCCATCTGGAGTCTAATCGGCTGATTAAGCCCGTCTATAAATCTGCGGACCCTCTCCCGCTCCGTGGGAAGTATCACCACTGCATGACGAGCCAAGTCAATAAATCTCGTCTCATACTGTGTAACTGTCATAGTGCCCTGATGGAGGCGCTCAAACTGCCTCCGAAGTACATCCCGCGAGTAGCAGGGAGAAACTTCTCCATAAATAGTTCCGCAAGCTGCTGGTCCCATGATAGAGCCGGGGACCCTGCTGGTCGAGTCGAGCAATAATCTCTCCACCGAGTCTTGGCGGATCCTGCAAGTATGAAGGTACAGAAATCAACTCGGTTTGTCTCCACGATCCCCGTAGTCGTGAGAATCTCATGGCAGCCGAATAAGAAAGTCCCGAGGATCCTCCGATGCGGCTCCGCCGAATGTAGTGGTAAATAGCTGGGAGAGCCGATCAAGCCTCCATAACGAATCGGAAGTCATGGCCGCTCCACATCGCCGGCGTGAGCTGTGGTACCGAGCGAGTGGCCACGGTGGGTCGGATCTGCGGTGCTCGAGGGTGAGGAGCTACGGCTCGGAGTATGAGCAATAGAGTGCGGGCCCTCCTCCGGCCGAGAAGTAGCTGGGGCAGCCGATAATAGACCCGCTCCGGCAATGCTATCCATAAATCCCGCTATTCGACCAAAGCATTCCGGAGATCCGGGGTAATCAAAGCCTCTCCTAAGACCTGAGCTGGGCCCACTGGAGCTGCTGGAGCCGGAACCTCCTCGTCAATCTCAATATGGGGCTCCGCCTCTGGGGTAGCTGCCTGAGGCTGAGCTCTACCCCTACCGCGGCCTCTAATACGACCTTGGCCCCTGCCCCTCACGGGAGCTGTCTGGGGCTCGGGCTGCTGGTCAGCGGACGAAGAAGCGCGCGTCCTTACCATCTGCGAAAGGACAGAATAGAAATTCAATCGGTATTTGAGGAACAAGTCGCACGACAAGAAAGAACAAATGAGAGACTCTTTCCTAACTCAATAGACTCTGGAGGACAAGTACAGACGTCTCCGTACCTACTCTCAAACTCTACTAAGCTTGTTCGTGAGTGGTGAGACCTATGTAACCTAGAGCTCTGATACCAACTTGTCACGACCCGGATTTTCCCCCAACATCGGATCGTGATGGCGCCTACTCGTGGTAGCTAGGCAAGCCACTGTATTCATACTATTATGTTTTTAACACAATTTTTAATTAAATAAATGCGGAATACTTTATCGAAATGGATATAACAAATCACAGAGTGAAAATTATACTGAAATCCTCTACCCAAGACGTGGAGTCACCAACTCACAAACTACTTTGGAATACTACACATAAAAGTCTGAAGGAAATATAACATAATTCTGTTTGTCTCGGAACAATGAGACTACAGCTATTAACATAAATAAAGAAAGAGACGCCGGGCCTGCGGACGTCTGCAAGCTACCTCGGTCTCAAATGTGATCAACTCCCATGCAATCTATTTACTGCTGCTGCTGCTCCTGATCGTAACCTGGACCTGTGCAAAAACGCACAGAAGTGTAGCATCAGCACAACCGACCCCATGTGTTGGTAAGTGCCTGGCCTATCCCGGCGAAGTAGTGACAAGCCTAGGACCAGACACCCACATAAACCTGTGCAATTCAATATATATATATATGTACCACAAAATAACAAGAAATAATCAAGTATTAACACCATAAGAAATATCTTAAAGAATTCAACAATTAACCAGAGTTAATAATTTCACAAGGAAAAACAAAGTGTAATGTAAACACAAGTAATATCAATTCAAGAAATAGCAAACAGTTGCACGGCATCACCCTTCGTGCTTTTACTCTCATCCTCACCAAATAAACAAATAAAGTACACGGCATCACCCTTCGTGCTTTATCACTCTTCCTCACCCAAATAACAATCAAATAAGTTCACAAGGAAAAACAAGGTATAATGGAAACACAAGCAATATCAAGTCAAGAAATGGCAAATAGTTGCACGGCATCAACCAAATAAAATATAATGGAAAAACAAGTAATATTAATTCAAGAAATAGCAAGCAATTGCACGGCATCACCCTTCGTGCTTTTACTCTCATCCTCACCAGATAGACAAATAAAGTACACGGCATCACGCTTCGTGCTTTTACTCTCATCCTCACATCCATAGTACGGCATGATCCTTCGTACATGGTTCAATAACAGGGCACGGCATGATCCTTCGTGCATAATCAATAAATAAGGCACGGCATCACCCTTCGTGCATTATCACTCTTCCTCACCCAAATAACAATCACAGTCAAGGGCAAAGAAGGAAATAGTAATTCATAAACCGTCCCATCAAGGGCAATCAATAATAATCTTCACAACAAGTCCCAACCAGGGAGAACAATAACAATTCATCTGTAATATATCTCAAAATAATTATTTTCCAACGACTCACGGTCATACTAGACGTGAGTGTATGGATGCTCGTCACCACAGCCCATACACCGCACTCGATCACATAACACATAGCACATAATCCTATTCCCTCAAGCTAGGATAGAACAAACACTTACCTCGAATGCTTATGAACAATTCAATCCGTGGAGATGTCTTTTCTTTCAATTTGGCTCCAATCCAACCGTATCTATACACAATTGATTTAATATCATCAATTACTACTCAACAAACTAATTCTTAAGACCAAATACAACTTTTACAACATTCTGCCCGGAATAGTAAATTTCAACCCGGGCCCACATGGTCGGAATTCGGGGTTAGGACCAAAATCCGGTTACCCATCCCCCCACGAGTTCATGTATATAATTTGTTTCAAAATCGGACCTCAATTCGAGGTCCAATTCCCAATTTATGAAAAACCCTATTTTCTAACAAAAACAAGAATTTTACCATGAAAACATTTGATTTCTAATGAAAAACATGTTTAATGATGTTAGGAATTGAAAGAATTAAGTAAAAAGTGACTTACAATCGTTTTGATGAAGAAGAAATCCTTGAAGAATCGCAAATGGGTGTTTTGGTTTTGTAAAATGTGAAGAAATGAGTGAAATTCGTGTTTTTTAGGTCTCTGTGTTCGCATTTGCGAACATGGGTTCGCAATTGCGAACCCCGACCAATTTCTGGAGTTTGAAAAATAAGCTAAGGGTGGGAAGTTCGCATTTGCGAACGTTTGTTCGCATTTGCGAACTGTTCGCATTTGCGAACTAATGTTCGCATTTGCGAACACATGCTGTTTCAGGCAGTGTTCGCATTTGCGAACAATGGTTCGCATTTGCGAACCAAGGCAGATTTGGGAAATGATCGCATTTGCGAACTTTTGTTCGCATTTGCGAACATAGGCTGACACTGGGGACCTTCGCAAATGCGAACAATTGTTCGCATTTGCGAACAAGGCTGGGCCAAAGGGGGCTTCGCATTTGCGATGAATGTTCGCATTTGCGAGCCTGTCCCCCTTCGCAATTGCGAAGCCAACAGCTGGGTGAAAAACCAGCAGTTCAAAAATTCATAGTTTCATCCAACGGCCTATCAAATCTTTACCCGAGCCCCCCGGGCTCCAAACCAAACATGTACACAACCTCAAAAACACATTATGGACTTGTTCATGCGATCATATCGCCAATATCACTTCGTTTTAATCAAATCGAGCCTCAAACTCATGATTTTCATACTTTTGATTTTCAAAACTTCTTAGCTTGGAACTCAAGGTCCAAAACATCTCAAACGACATCCAAATGTCACCAAACTTTACAGAAATCACATATATAATATTTAAGACTTGTAACGGGCGTCGGAACCAAAATACGAGCCCGATACCAAGGTCTATTAATTTATTTCCTTTAATAATTGCATCAAAAACAATTTCACATAAAAATTCATAACTTGGGCTCTAGGCCTCAGAATTCGACTCCGGACGCATGTCCGAGTCCCATATTTTCCTACGGACCTCTCGGGACCATCCAATCTCGGGTCCGGATCCGTTTACCAAAAATGTTGACCGAAGTCAACCATATCAATATTAATATCATTTTTATCCAAATTTCTCATAGAATTCATATTTTCTATCACAAAATCTTTCCGGCTACATGCTCGGATCGTGCACGTAAATCGAGGCAACATAGAATGAGGTTTTCAAGGCCTCGGAAGCTCGAAATTATTAATAAAATAAGTGATGACCCCTTTGGGTCGTCACAATAAAACTCCCTAACCCCTCATTTTTATATATTTTTTGAACGAAATAAAAGAGAGAGAGGAGAGATTCTTGAGAGAAAAGCCTATCTTCTTCAAAAATTGTTCTTCAAATTGCGTGGTTCGGAAAATTCTAAAGCTAGTGTCTTCGTCTCCATTTCTACAAGTAAAATCCCTAACCTCTTTTCCATGATTTTTAGATTTTAATAGAAAGGGAGGTTGTTATGCATTAACTCTTGAAAATTAAAGTCAAAACACTCATGCATGTTCTTTATGTCTAAAATTTAGTGAAAAGGAGTTGAGTAGAAGTAAGGATTTTCAAAAGAGGAGTTGGCAACATAGAAATTGGGTGAATTGAAAGTAGAAGATAAAAGAAAAGGGGGAATTCGACTCCAGGTATATATGGCTACTTTGATCTTTGTGAAATCGTCTTGATTAGTGTACGAATAATTGGTATGTGATAGCTATGTAGATTGGTTGTGAAATTCTTTTGATTGGTTGTTGAGTGTTTGATTGGTTTGATTAAATATTGCGTGGTAAGAGATAGGAAACAAATGATAAAAGAAAATCGAAAATGATGCAATTGGAACAACGGTGGTAATAACGTATTTGGCTTCTTGTGGGTAATTATTGAAATGACTTGAATTGCTTATGAATTGTGGAATATAGTCGAGTTGCTACTATTGGCTATGGAAACACTTGTGAATTGTGGAATTTGATGGAAATAGTATTGATGGTTATGGGAACACTTGTGAAACATTGTTGTTACTCCTTAAAGAAATGTTGTTATGATCTTTGTAAATTGCTTATTGTCGTTGTTGTGATCTTTGTGAATTGTGCTTTATTGTTGTTGTCATTGTTGTGAATTGAAAATGTACGGTGGGTCGGGTTGCGCGCCGTAAGACAAAATGTAAATTATGAGTTGGGGTGATAAGGGTGGTCGAGGAAATAAGGGTGGACGAGGTAATACGGGTGGAAAGCGATCGAAATCGCCATTGAAATCAATATGTGTATCAATTGTAAAATCATTGATGAGGAATTGTGAAAAGAGACAGCAGGAGAGTTTATAACCTGTGAGGCACTGATTGTCCCTTTGTTTGGCTTGATTGTTGCTCATATTATTGTTTTCTACTTGTATATGGTTTGAGGACTACTTGAAACAAAGTCAAGTGTTGAAAACTTGTTTGGCTTGACTTGTTATTTCTTTATGTATTTGTTGGTTGTTTCTATTACTGTGACTTACTTGAGTATGGCTTGAGTTTACTTGGGACAAAATTTGTTCATACATACTAGTACAATTCCAGTGTACTGACGTCCCTTTTGCCGGGGGCGCTACATTCGTGTTATGATTGTAGGTGGATTCATAGCAGGTACTTCAGTTCATCGGTAGTAGTACTCCTTCATCGCCCCTTTCCTCTCGGGGCTCTGCGTGGCTCATGCCACTTCTATTCCGGAGTCTTATTTTGATTTTGTGTAAGGTATAGCCGGAGCCTTGTTACCGGCAAATGTTGTATCATCCTGTCATATCTTAGAGGCTCCATAGACAGTAAATGTGGGTTATGAACTTATGTACTAGTATGTCGGGCAATGTAAGTTGTAAACTTTGTTAAGTAAATTAAGCATGTTGTGTATGTTTTAAAAAAGAGTGATTTCAATTATACAATGATTAATCCTTTGGTTAATAAGAAATGAAAAATAAAGGGGTAACACGTGGGTTAGAAAAGGCACCCAGGTTCGCTTGACTGGGCTACCCGGTCGGGCGCCGGTCATGTCCCTGGATTTGGGGTGTGACAAACTTGGTATCATATCCTACGATTTTAAATGTCCTAGGATGTCTCGGAGCCGTGTCTAGTAGTGCCCTTCTTATCGGTGTGTTGTCGACCACATCTATAAGTAGGGGGCTGCATGGACATTTAGGAATTTACCCATTTCTTTGTTATTCTATATCGTGCGGCGAAGTGAAAAGTGGAAGTATTTATGTCTAATACGTGCCTTGTTCCAAAATTTTCAGAATACGGCACCTAAAAAGAAAGTTAGACTCGGTCTTAGGGCCGATGCTACCCCAAGTGTAGCTGTGAATCATGTACCTGATGCCGTGGGTAAGAGTGACTCACCGATCTTGAATTAGCTTGCCCCATCTATTCCAGACCCAAGCATTCCTGTTCCGGCTGCGACAGAGGGTGCCCCATCCCTCCTGCCAATATTCCTTATTTTGATACAATTCCAGCTTCCGGTCTCGGGGTTTTTGATGGGGACCTTAGAGGAGCCATCCATATGTTGAATCAGTTAGTGGCCGCCCAGGCCCAGAGATCTCATGATGCCCCTGCGTCCTCCAGCAGACAGGGAGATTCCTCCAGCTCTAAAGTCCACCAGTTTCTGCGATTGGCCCTTACAGAATTCTCAGGCGTAGACCTAGAGGCCGATCCACAGGATTTCCTTGATGATATATATAAGACCCTTTAAGTGATGAAGGCTGCAGAGATAGAGGGGGTAGAGTTGGCTTCATACAGGTTGATGGGAGCAGCACGTTCGTGGTTTGAGATGTGGGAGAATTCCCGTGAGGAGGGAAGGCCTCCGGGTAGATGGGATGAGTTTGTAGATGCCTTCATGGACCACTTCTTGCCTGCCGAGACAATGGCAGCCCATGCTACTGAGTTTGAGGTTCTCAAACAGGGCAGTATGAGTGTTTGGGAGTACCACATGGAGTTTGTGAGATTGTCCAAGTATGCACCTCAGTTAGTGTCGACCATGGATGCTCGAGTTCGACGATTTGTTCAGGGCCTTAGTTCTTTGGTGGTGAATAAGACTGCTACAATGGCCTTGCACTCAGATAAGAATTATGGAAAGATTGTGGTGTTCACTCAGGCCACAGAGGCTAGGAAGTTGAAGATTTGGGCAGAAAGGGAGAGTAGCAGCAAGGCTCGGTCAATGGGTCACTCAGGGATACTAGTACCAGGGAGAGGGTCATCAATGCCATCCCAGTCATATGCTCAATCCTCAGCTAGTGCACCGCCATCTGTGCACAGTTATCAGCAGAGCAGTCATTCGAGACCAGGTTCAGACAGTAGGAGGTCCCTCCAGTCCGATCGTTCAAGAGTGAGGTCCAGTAACAGGTGAGAACTACATACCCCAAGTGTGGGAGATTTCATACAGAGACTTGCTATTGGATATTTCGGTATGTTATTGGTGCGGGGTGAGAGGTCACATCCAGCGGGACTGCCGTGCACCCAGTCAATGTATAGTTAGGGGATCTACCTAGTCATCGGGTTCTTCAGTTGCTACATCATCAGTGCATCCTCCAACTTCAGTAGGGCGCAGTGCATCCAGGGGTGGATCTCGTGGTAGAGGTGGACCTAGCCGGTTCTATGCTTTGAGTGGCCGCCAGAGTGCTGAGGCTTCTCCATATGTTGTTTCAGGTATCTTGTCTGTTCAGGTTGTTGATTGTTATGCTCTCATTGATCCGGGGTCCTCTTTGTCTTTTGTCACCCTATTCATTGCTTTAATTTTTGGGATAGAACCCAAACAACTTCATGAGCCATTCTCTGTATCGACTCTGGTTGGTGATTATATTACTGCCTCACGAGTTTATAGGACTTGTGTTGTTACGGCGAGTGTTCATGTTACCACGGCTGATCTTATTGAGCTTGGAATGGTAGATTTTAATGTAATCATGGGGATGGACTAGCTTTATTCGTGCTTTGCCAAACTTGACTGTCGGACGAGATTCATGAGGCTCGAGTTTCCCAATGAGCCAGTTATTAAGTGGAAATAAAATGGTGTGGTGCCAAATGGTAGGTTTATTTCCTACCTTAAGGCTTCTAAGATGATTCAGAAGGGGTGTATCTATCATTTGGTCCGGGTGATGGACACCACCTCAGATGTGTTTTCCCTCGAGTCCGTGCCAGTTGTGAATGAGTTTCCTGAAGTGTTTCCAGATGAGCTTCCAGGAATTCCGCCAGATAGGGAGATTGATTTCGGGATTGATGTATTTCCAGATACTTAGCCAATATCCATTCATCCATACAAAATGGCGCCAGCAGAGTTAATAGAGTTAAAAGAGCAGCTGAAGGATTTATTAGAAAAAGGGTTCATACGACCAAGTGTGTCGCCATGGGATGCTCCGGTTCTTTTTGTTAGAAAGAAGAATGGGTCGTTTTGGATGTGTATTGATTATCGGAAGCTTAAGAAAGTCACCATCAAGAATAAATATCCTTTGTCTCGGGTAGATGATTTGTTCGACCAATTGCAAGGTGCAAAGTTCTTCTCCAAAATTGATCTATGGTCCGGGTATCACCAATTGAAGATCAGAGAATAGGATATTCCAAAGACCGCCTTCAAAACTCGCTATGGTCATTTTGAATTCTTGGTCATATCTTTTGGGCTAACCAACGCCCCAACAGCTTTCATGGATCTTATGAATCAGGTTTTCAAGCCATTTCTAGATTCCTTTGTGATTGTTTTCATTGACGACATCCTCATTTATTCGCGGAGCAAGGAGGATCATGCCATTCACCTCAGAGCCGTATTGCAGACTCTTCATCAGCACCAATTGTACGCTAAGTTTTCAAAATGTGACTTTTGGTTGAAATCCGTAGCTTTTCTGGGTCATCTTGTTTCCAGTGAAGGGATTCAGGTGGATCCCTAGAAGATTGCAGCAGTGAATGATTGGCCTAGACCCACGACCCCGACGGAGATTCACAACTTCTTGGGTTTAGCAGGGTATTATCGGAGGTTTGTGGAGGGATTCCCGACCCTCGCTTCCCCATTGACTAAATTGACGCAGAAAGCAGTTAAGTTCCAGTGGTCCGACATTTGTGAGAAAAGTTTTTAAGAATGTAAGTCAAAGTTGACCTCGGCACCGGTATTGGCCTTGCCAGAAGGTACAGAGGGGTTTGTGGTTTATTGTGATGCCTCTAGTGTTGGTCTGGGGTGTGTATTGATGCAGCACAGAAGGTCATAGCATATGCTTCCAGGCAACTCAAGAATCACGAAGAGAATTATCTCACGCATGATTTAGAGCTTGCGGCAGTTGTATTTGCTTTGAAAATATAGTGGCATTATCTTTATGGGGTTCATGTAGATGTGTTTTCAGACCACAAGAGTCTCCAGTATTTATTCAAGCAGAAGGAACTGAATTTAAGACAACGACGGTGGTTAGAATTACTCAAAGATTATGATATGAACATTTTGTACCACCTAGGGAAGGCAAACGTGGTGGACGACGCTCTTAGTTGGAAATTTATGGGTAGTTTGGCTCATTTGCGGGTGGATCAGAGACCCCTGGCTAGGGAGGTTTATCAATTGGCCAGTTTGGGGGTTCGCATTTTGGCATTAGATGAGGGGAATGTTATGGTGTATAATGAAGTAGAATCGTCACTGGTGGCGGAAATAAAGGGAAAGCAATTTTGGATCCAGCATTGGCTCAGATAAAGGAAGCAGTTGTGAGTAACAAGACTTCGACATTTTCGCTCAGTGGCGAGGATGGTGTATTATGGTGTCAAGGTAGGCTATGTGTCCCGGATGTGGATAAGCTTCGGGAGAGGGTGAAGGCGAAGGCTCATATTTCCATGTATTCCATGCACCCAGGTTCTACGAAAATGTATCATGACCTCGAGGAGATTTATTGGTGGAACGGTATGAAAAGGGGCGTGGCGAACTTTGTAACTAAATGTCCGAACTGTCAGCAAGTGAAGTCCGAGCATCAACGGTCTGGTGGATTAACTCAGCTTATAGAAATACCAATGTGGAAATTGGAGATGATCAATATGGATCTCGTGGTAGGGTTACCACGCACTCAATGCAAGTTCGACTCAATTTGGGTAATAATGGATCGACTCACCAAATCATCTCACTTCTTACCAGTCAAGTCCATCGATACTGTAGAACAATATGCTATATTGTATATCAAGGAGATAGTACAGCTTCATGGCACTCCACTTTCTATTATCTCGGATCGATGGGCCAGTTCACAACTAATTTTTGGAAGAAATTTCAGCAAGGTTTTGGGTACTCAAGTGAATCTCAGCACATCTTTCCATCCGCAGACCGACGGTCAGGCCGAGCGGACTATTCAGACACTTGAAGATATGTTGCGGGCTTGTGTCTTGGATTTCAAAGGTAGTTAGTGATAATAGGTGAATTTTACTATATTTATACCCTAAATAATCACACTTTGATTGTCACGACCCTAGTTCACCAATCGTGAACATGTCATGACGGCACCCAGTCCCCGCGACTAGGTAAGTCTAACACATTGCGGAATATACAAGTCATGGACTATAAATAAGAAATAACGGAAAATCGATATGATTAAGAATGTAATCCATGCCGCTTGGCACATACACTCGTCAACACACTATATAAAAATGCCACCAAGACCCGGAATCTCACGGGTAACACAGACTAAAAGAAATACAACTAAAGCTCTATGTGTAAAGAGTATCTAAAACAATGAAAAGAAGGAAAAACATCTACTAGAACTATTAGAATGGAAGGAGGCCTCCGGATCCGCGGACGTAGCAGATCATACCTCGAGGTCTCCTAAGTGCTGCTAGATCACCTGTAGTGCGCCTGATCGGATGTACATGGATCCGCACAACAAAAGTGTGCAGAAGAGTAGCATGAGTACACCATAGCGGTACTCAGTAAGTGCCAAGCCTAACCTCGATGGAGTAGTGACGAGGAAGGTCAGGGCCCTACTGAGAGAGACAATAACAAAATGATAATAACAATAATAAGCAGTTTTAAATAATAATAATTCTGAAATAACAACAATAAAGTGATTACTGCAACCGTCTACAATTAAGTTAACAACAAGTAACAAAACTCAGTTAACAAGTCTAGGACCTGTGGGAATTGAACCCACAGTCCCATTCTACAATCAATAATCCAGGAGCTACGGGAATTTAACCCGCAGTTCCAATAACAATATCTCTGAGTCTCCGGGAATCGAACCCGCAGTCCATGTCTCAATACCACGAGATGTGTCTCAATGATCTCAAGATCTCTAGGAATTGAACCTGCAGTCCATATCTCAACAATATGTCATTAACTCGGGATCTCCGAGAATCGAACCCGCATCCCTCGGATCTCCGGGAATCGAACCTGCAGTCCACAAACAATATCACTTCGGGTCTCTGGGAATCGAACCCACAGCCCTGGGATCTCCGGGAATCGAACACGTAGTCCTCCAACACAGCAAATAAAGAAACACACGAAGAAAATATAATATGCTTAACTACAACTTCATCGAAACTAGTGCCAGCAATTATCAAGAAGTTCAAGCAAGACAATTAGCAACTAGACAGTTAAATCCTATCTAATCATGCTTTTCTAACTAATACCGGGTAAAAGTAATGATTTAATCAGCTAAGAGCAGGAATATCACTAATCGGACAATTCAAGTAAAGTGTGTGTTACAACAACCAGCGCATGTACACACCCGTCACATCGCGTACAAGGCATTTAAACTATCATATAATATCCTAGGGGTGAAAGTTCCCCCACACGAGGTTAGACAAGCCACTTACCTCTACTCCGGTACAAAACCGCTAAGAGACAACTCTCTTGCCGCGAATGTCGGCCTCCACAGGTGTAGTATTTGATAAAAATCAATAGAGTCACATCAAAATAGGCCAATTGGGCATTACCCAATCAAAATAATTCAAAATACACCAAAACCCACAAGTTGCCAAAACCCGACTTTCGGTACGCTTCTCGAAAAATCACGAAAGTTACATATTTGGAACCCTCGTCTCAATACGAGTCTAAGCATATAAAGTTTACTAAATTCGGACTCCATTTTCCCATTCAAACCTTTGATTTTCCAAAGTTTAAGCCTAGGGTGAAAACCCCCATTAAATACCCCAAATTCCTCCATTTTCATGAAAAACTTGCATAATATTATCAACAACAATCATAATTTGATTCCATAATTGATTACCTGAAGAAACCCCTCGAACTCTCCTTCAAAATTGCCCAATTCGCCACTTAAGCCGAGCCCTTAATGTTTGGAATGTTTTCTGAAATTTCTAACTTCTGATATAATTAAGCCCTCTGCGATTTTCGCTTATGCACACTATTTTCTGCTTCTGCGGAACCGCTTCCGCGACAATTTGTCGCTTCTGCGAATCCCCAGGCCTAGCTGGCCCAATCCGCTTCTGCGAGCCCAGGGTCGCTTCCGCGAGGCCGCTCTTGCGGACAAACGTCCGCTCCTGCGGAACTTTCCACTCCTGCGAATAGGAGTCCGCTTCTGCGGACTCTCTTAAGCGAGAAGCCATCCTCTTCTGCGGATCCTTCACCTAGGGACCCAAACCACTTCTGCGGTCAAGACATCCGCACCCGTGATAGCGCCTCAGCGGACAAGAGTCCGCTCCTGCGAACCATTCGGCCTCCGCGCTTCCAATTCCGCTTCAGCGGACTCGCCTCTGCGGTTCCATTTCCACAGGGGTGAAAACAACAAAACTAGTACCAAAACCTGCAATTCTTCCATGTTTTCTCCCATTTAACCATCCGAAATCACTCCGAGGCCCCCGGGACCTCATCCAAACACATCAACACATCCTAATACCTTGTTCAAACTTGTTCCAATCCTCAGAACACGTCTAACAACATCAAAACCCATAATTCACACCGAATTCAAGCCTATATTCCTTAAAACTTTCCGAATTACACATTCGATCTAAAACACGACCAAACGACATCCGAATGACCTGAAAATTTGCGATCATATCCAAAATCACATAACGAAGCTACAAAAATTATCAGAATTCCATTCCGACCCTCATATCAAAATCTCACCAATCGTTCGGATTCGCCAAAATTTCAAACTTCGGCATTTCAAGCCTAATAGAGCTACGGACCTCCAAAATACATTCCGAACGCGCTCCCAACCCCGAAATCACCTAAAGGAGCTAATAGAACCATGGGATTTTCGTTCCGAGGTCGTCTTAAAACTGTTCCGATTACGGGCCATTTTCCAACTATAAAGCTCCTAATTAGGGACTAAGTGTCCCAAAACACTTCGAATTCCAGAACCGACTCTCCCGGCAAACCGCAATAGTAGAAATGAACTTAGGGGAACAGTCAAATTGGGGATCGGGGCGTAATTTTCTAAAACGACCGGCCGGGTCGTTACATTGATGTTGTTTTGATAATATATATGATGACAAAATGCTCTTATAAGTGTTTTTCATGTGTTATAGGCTAAAGAGCAAGTTTGGAGTTAAAAGGAGATGCAAAAGGCCATTTGTGGAAAAATAATAGAAATCACGCTTGAACAGCCATGAAGATTCAGAATTACTGTTTGACCGCAGTTCTATCGCAGCAGAACTGCGGTGGATGAGGTTTGCTGAAGTTTTCGAGATTTAGAAGGGTGATTTGGCCGCGATTCTACCGTGACCACGGCAGAACCGCGACGTAAGGCGTAAAAGTGAGGGACCAAAGTGTAAAAACGGGATTTTAAGACCTATACCCTATATAAAACCTTAGGATTCGCCCAAAGGAGGCAAGTTTTGTATTATTGAGTACCTTTGCAAGGAAACTAGTGTCAAGGAATTCTCTAAACATATCTCTTACTTTTCTTTTGTTTGATTATGAAATCTATTCTATGTTTTGCTTTCATAGTTATGAGTAGCTAAATTCTTATCTAAGGTTGTGATGGAACCTATTGGTTGATGAACTTCTGGCTTTTGTGAATACAAATTGTTAGTTAATCTTTATTTGTTCAACTTCATTCTTGTTGTAGTTAATTGATAGGATCCTCAATTAGTTGTGCCTATTTAGTGTGCATAACTTGGAAAAGAATGCATATTTAGGTTATTGTTGAACAATACCATACCTAGATTATTAGAGCAATCTATAATTGCGGGTTAAAAGGTGGGATTAGGAATAACGAAACCTTGGGTGTAATCTAAAGTGAACTGTGATTATTATAGCAAACTAGGGTAGCTCGGAAGAGTGCAATAGTAAATTATTGTAATTACCCGGGAGAGATTTAAGGTAGAAATATTGTTCACGATTGATGGAGAGATATTGATAAATTTGTATGAGCATAAACAGAAGGAATTCCATCAATAGGGGAAATCATCACCTTAGTCTTTCTCATTCTTGTTTACAACATATTAAGTTATTATTTCAGTTAATTAGTTCTTTGCAAAAGTAGTTATTAGGAAACACTCAAGAGATATTTGAATATTTGGGAAGCTGATTCGGAAGATTGTTGGGTTTTGAAGATTGTAATTAGTAGGTTGAATCTCTGAGGATTCGACCCCGTGTGTAATACTTGGGTTATATTTGCTGCGACCGCATTGTCCTTTTTATAAGGCATAGTTGTGATGATCACTTGCCAATTATAGAATTTTCTTCCAACAACAGCTTTCATGCTAGCATTCAGATGGCCCCATTTGAGGCATTGTACAGAAGAAGGTGTAGGTCTCCGATTGGGTGGTTTGAAGTGGGTGAAGCAGAATTGTTAGGGACAGATCTTGTGCACCGGGCTATAGAGAAAGTTAAAGGTCATTCAGGAAAGGATGAAAACTACTCAGAATCCCCAGAAATCCTATGCGGACATTCGCCAAAGAGATTTGGAATTTCAAGTTGATGAATGGGCGTTCTTGAGGGTATCTTCTATGAAGGGATTCATGCGATTCAGGAAGAAGGGGAAGTTGAGTCCTAGGTATGTTTGGCCGTATCAGATCGTTCAAAGGATCGAGCAAGTGGCTTATAGGCTGGAATTGTCTCCTGAAATGCCATTAGTACATCTGGTATTCCATGTTTCAATGTTAAAGAAAGTGGTTGGAGATCCATCCACCATTGTGCCAGTCGAGACTATCAAGGTTAATGAAGACTTGTCATATGAAGAAGTTCCAGTTGCCATCCTTGATAGACAAGTCCATAAGTTGAGAAATAAAGAAGTTACCTCTGTTAAAGTGTTATGGCGAAGTCAACAAGTTGAGGAAGCCACGTGGGAAGTAGAAAAAGAAATGAAAGAGAAATATCCCCATTTGTTTGATCAAGTTTAGAAGAAATTAGGTGACATTTCTATCTCTGAAACAACTATCATTGTGTCTAAATTGTTTTCTTCCTAATGCTAGTGAAGTTTCTCTAACTGTGCAAAGAATTGTATGTGTTGTGATTGCTTTAGGTCACTTGAACCTCCTCTGATAAATGAAAGATTTATAAAGACTCATGTGTTAAGTAAATAACTAATGGTAAGTGTAGATTGATAATTGTAGGGTAGGGCCTTCTAGAATTCTTAGTACTTCTGTTAGGGGCTGAGTGGGGTTTGGTAGCGATCTCTATAGTTAATTAATGTATTGTGTTGTGCCTCTTATGGTAGTAACCGATTGGTATTATTGCATGTCATTCTACTTTTGGTTTTATGTTTAGATAATTATTTATTTGATTTATCCGGATTTACTAACATTGTTTTGTTTTGTTTTATTTGTTGATTTTCTCTCTCTTTTTCTGAGCCGAGGGTCGGCCGGAAACAGCCTCTCTACCCTTTCGGGTAGGGGTAAGTCCTGTGTACGTATTACCCTCCCCAGACCCCACTTTGTGGGAACATACTGGGTAGTTGTTGTTGTTGTTGTTTATATGCATGTTGTGTATGTTTTGAAAAAGAGTGACTTCAATTATAAAATGGTTAATCCTTTGGTTAATAAGTAATGAAAAATACAAGGGTAACACGTGGGTTAGGAAAGACACCCAGGTCTGCTTGATTGGGGCTATCCGGTCGGGCGCTGGTCATGTCCCTCGATTTGGGGCATGACAACTATCTCACATAAACAGTCCGAATACATATTCCAACACTATTTACTCCAAGGATAATATAAGAAAAAAATTAATTCATTCTTACAATCTAAAAAAGTCACTTATTTTGAATCACAAGAAAAAGATAAAAAAATCACTTATATTGGACAGGAGAAAATATAAGAAAAGAGTTTAGAAAAATTAGGTAGGTTAGTTAAATAAGTCCAATGGCATAGTGCAACATAAAATCAAAATGTAGTGCGTGCACGTCAATAGTCAACTAATCCAATAGCAATCTAAGAATTTAGACAATCTCTCAAGTAAGGTTGTGCATGGATCAGATCATATCGAATTTAACATATTTTGGATCGGATTTTGAATTTCAGAAAATGCAATTCGAATTCGTATCGAATTGGATTATTATGTTTCAAAATTGCAAACTCATATGTATATTTTCTTTGTAAAAGAGGCAATACAGTAAGAAAAATTCATTGCAATTACGAGAGTACTAGGGGTGTGCATAAAAACCCGAAAACCAAATCAAACCAACCAAAAATCGATACTTTTTGGTTTGGTTTTGGTTTTGAATTTTAAAAATCGATCAAATTTGGTTTGATTTGATTTTAATAAAAAAAATAACCCAAAAAACCCCGAACCAAACAGACTAGAGGAGTAACTATTTTAAATTTATTATTACACACACACACACACACATATATATATATATATATATATATATATATATATATATATATATATATATATATATATATATATATATATATATATATATATATATATATATACAATACATTTAATGGTGAATATTAATTGTTTTCACTTTTAGTACATTTTTTTACCTTTATATTCTTGTTTGATTGATAGTTTTCTTTTGTCAAGTGTAAGATTCCATTTCATGTTAAAAAAATATATTTTTAGTTGAGTCCTTAAATTATTCATCACTATTTGATTCAATTTTCATCAATATATTTTAGTGAACAAATTTTGCAATATATATATAACAAAGTTTCAAAAATTTTATGCTGAATATTAATTGTTTGCAGTTTTAGTACAGTTCTTTACCTTATATTCTTGTTTGATTGATAGTTTTCTTTTGTCAAGTGTAAGATTCCATTTCATGTTAAAAAATTATATTTTTAGTTGAGTCCTTAAATTAATCATCACTATTTTATTCAATTTTCATCAATATATATATATATTCAAAAATTTTATGCTGAATATTAATTGTTTGCACTTTTAGTACGGTTCTTTACCTTTATATTCTTGTTTGATTGATAGTTTTCTTTTGTCAAGTGTAAGATTCCATTTCATGTTAAAAATTATATTTTTAGTTGAGTCCTTAAATTATTCATCACTATTTGATTCAATTTTCATCAATATATTTTAGTAAATAGATTTATTGCAAAAGGCAATTAATTTGATACTATTATGCTGAAAATGTGATCGCCGGAATAAGTGTTTGGTAGTGTATGTCTTATATTTAAGAAAAAACAGACAAATAACCGAAAAAATCGAAAAACTAACATAAACCGTATCGAGAAAAAACCGACTTAATTGATTTGATTTGGTTCTATTATTTAAAAAATCGACTTACTTGGTTTGATTTCTTCTTAAAAAAAAAAATCGATCTCAACCGAACCATTAACATCCCTATAGAGTACTATGGTGCCAATATAGCTAAATCCATCAATTGTAAAGGTAATAACCTGGAAAAAAAAATGTAAAGAAAGTACTAATTATTTGAAATTTAAGTTTAATATTTACACATACCATAATAATTTGGATTTTGAATTTCAGATCGGATCTGATTAAAATTATACCAATCCAAATCCGATCCAAAGTCCGAATTTTAATAAATACAATCCGAAATCCAAAATCTAAAATCCGAAATTGAAAGAATCAGTTCAAATTTTGAATATCCGATCCAAATGAACAACCTTACTCTCAAGTACTTATCCCATGGTGGAGGAAATAAACTTGAAAAAAGGGACTCATATAACTAAAAAAAAATGTACAAGAATATGTCATCTTTTAAAATTTCGTGCAACTCATTAAAGGGGAGATGCTTCCTATCAGAATTTTTTATACTTAGAACTAGAACTCAAAATATCCCATTACAGGTAAAGTTAGATCATATTCATCTCACTACAATGTACAACCCTTCGTTAAGAGAAAAAATTTACAGTAATATAAGATTTCTCTCCTTAAGATAAAAAGGGAGGAATAAAGTTTCTTTTAAGTCCCATCAAATCTTTTTCTTCCATTTATTCTCCTTTCTTTTTCCATCACTTACTTATTTTCTAAAAATAGTTTAAGTATCCAATCAGTGTTGAAGATGATGGACGAGGTTGCTTCAAAGTATAAACAAGAGAGGGCCCACATGTGTGGCAAAGTAACCTAAAACATTAATGTGGCCTACTCATTTCAATTTTTGATTGGTGGACCATATAGTAGCACTTTTATCGGTCAAAATATCACGGTATAGCCAGTTTTCACGTGAATAAAAAATAGTCAGCATTTACTAAGTCAAATAAAAATAATCACTATTTTGCTGCAATAGGGACCAGTCCCGTATAATTTACGAGAGTTCTGGTGCATTTATATACAAACTCCAGCATATTATGCTGGACCGGTATACTTTGCTAACTCTTGTAAAATTTGTGGGAGACTGAAACACCATTGCTCTAAACTCCAGTATATTATACTGGATATTTATACTTGTTGGAACTCCTGTAAAATATGTGGGAGTTCCAACATAATTATGCTGGAACTAACTCCCGCAAAATATGCAGGAGTTCAAGCATACTTATGCTAGAACTCCCATAAAATTTGCGAGCGTATTTTCCGTATTTTTAACAGTGTTTTCGCTCAAATTTCTCTTTACGTAAAAAATGGTTAAATTTTAATTACTTTTAAAACTTGGCTATTTTTCAACGATCAATGATGAATCTGACTATTTTTAAATTTCTCACCTTTTATTGTCAAATCACAATCATGAACCCATCAAGGCCCGAGGTTATGTGATAGAGTACATAATTACTCTGATCATATTACTACTTTGCTTATTCCAAAACATTGGAATTCATTACTTTTAAGCAATCACCTTGTACATAATTACATGGATAATGCAATTGACCCAACTTAAAAACAAATGTCTTAGAAAATTCCGAATTGTGCAGGTGTTATGCTTAAATCTGTTTACCATCTCAATTTTGTAATTTTTGACATCGTTTGTGAAATTTTGTGCTGAACTTGGTTTATGTCACAATTCAAACTTCACTACTCCCTCCGGTTCAAAATAAGTGATTTTTTGGGGTCCAAAATAAGTGATTTTTGTAGATTTTAAGAACGAATTAATTATTTTTTCCTACATTGTCCTTGGAGTAAATAGTATTGGAATATGTGTTAGGAGTGTTTATGTGAGATAGTAAAGGTTAATATGATCAATTTCATTGCTAATTAATGTTAAAAGGTAAATTTCTTATTTTGTGTGAAAATATCTAAAAATCACTTATTTTGGACCGAAAAAAGTATATTCAGACAAGTAGTACAAAATAAGAGAAAATACTTAGCTTTTTTTCCTTTTGTGCTTTTTTGAAGTTCACCAAGCCCGAATAATATTGATTCACGCTTATTAGGGTTTACCAAATTTTAAGGGGATAAATCGATAAAGACTTTTCAATTAAAAGTTTTTTCATTCTCAAAATTGGAATATGAGAGCTTTGGATAAAATTAGAAGAATCCACCATGGTATAACACTCGTTGATGATAGAGAAAACATTTAAAGAACAACATTTTAGTACGAATATTTATTATTGTGCATCAGAAAGAAGTAAAACTTGTTGACACACTTTAATAACACTTTAAGACTGTTTTGGCTTATCCAAGAAATAAAGAAACATAAATTGTAATGGACCATTCCCTTCATGTTAAGTCAATCATAGTAATCCTTTTAGGTTTGAGACATGCATTTGATTCAGCAGAGAGACCCTACTGTATGTGGAGTGTGAGCTGTGTTAGCACATGCATATTTTGGATGCCAAAACAAAACTCAAAAACTAGCCATGTGATGAATTATTATTTTTGCATTTACTCTTGTCTTCTTCAAGGGAAACCACTAATGATATAGTTTGAATTGTGTGTCATATGGCCTAAACATTTGTAATAACTAGTGTTGTCAAATTATTTACTTAATCATGTTTTAACACGGCCACAAGGTAAAGTTACAACTTTTTTTACGATATTGTTTGACTACTTGCACTTAATTTAAAAGTTTAAACTGGCTATTTACACCTAAAAATTTTCAATGCATGGTCATCTGGGATTTAACCTGTGGGTGTTGCTGTGATAGTAAGGTCGTGACCGCTTCTCATGGCGGTGGTGCAGAGGTGGTAGGGGTGGCAATTTGAGCCCAAATCCCCTCAAAACTCTTTTTTTTTCTTTTCAATTTTATGTTTTTCTTTTTCTTTTTGTGCACCCCTCTCCCCCGTATAAAATAATTTTTATTTACTTTTTATTTATTTATATTTTTCCGTTTTCTGTTTTTCTGACCACTCACCCCAATCCCCCATCCCCACCCGCAAAATATTTTTCAACACATTTAAGGTAAAAGGCTTTATATGTAAGATGGCATGGTTCTAAAACATGAGTCAAGTTGGATGGGTTGGGTTATGATCCATTATTTAGCCCATCTTGACCCAGCTCATCTTAGCCCAAGTACACTTTGGATAATGATCCATTTATTGATGAGAAATTTTCATAAAGCACTTTCCTTTAGTAGTAATTAGCCATCTATATATACCATTTGATATATTACGGATTATAGATACCTTTTATGTGGTTATAAGATGTATTTGATGTAATTTAAGCTATTGTATTCATGTATACAGTAACAAAAATAGGCGTGAATCAGGGAAGTCCAGCTAATCAGTTATTGTATTCGAGTGTATTCGACTGTATTCATGGAGTGAAATACATGATTACAACTGGACATATTATTGTATTCGACTGTATTCACGGCGTGAAATAGGGGATTACACTATTTTTAAAACGAAAAATAAATCAATTAACATAATAGACTCCTAATATAACTCAACAAACTCAATTATAACACACAAATTTTGTATTTTCATTTATAAAAAGGATTCTCTTCCAAAACATACCCAAAAATATAGCAGTCTTCAGAGAAATTATATAATATATCTCAATACATAAATTTTATTAATTAAAAAAAATTATGTGAATACATTCATGGCATATAGCGAGACAGTGAATACAATGAAATACATAAAATACATTGGGATACATTAAAATACAGTGAGACAAAAAAAGAGTGAATAAATAAAATACATTAAAATATGTTAAAAGAAAATCAAGTTGTTCAGCCCGAAACTCCATCGTCTTTGTTCAAGAACAAACCCTAATTTTCGACGAATACGCTGTTCACCGGAAGCTGGTAATGAAAACGCGCTGCCTTCGGGGAAATTTCACTCGAAGTCGTTTGGCAATAAAAGCTAAAGTCACATTTTTCCAGGCACAAAAACAATCTTCGGTAGCTTTGCATCTGGCACTCTTGTTTCGTCAGGTAAGCAATGGAGGTCCATTCTCAGCAGTTGTTTGGGTATGTTCGTGACTATGGCTTCTTGAAATTTGTATATCTCGATTGAAACTGGTCCTTGACTTCGCATAAGGAGTGTCTTTCGCTAGATGAAATTGGAAAAGCCATTTTAATGCAGAAAGAAATCCGGTGGAAGGAGGAGAAAATCTGGGACGAGGAGGGAAGAGAGTGAGATATATCAACAAAGAGAGAGAAAGAAAATAGTATAAGTGATTAGCGTATTTAGTGGTTTAGAGCTAGGAGGTAATCAAAATTAAATGTTTTGCTATAAACCTTAAAAGGTATCTATATAATATAATATTTTTAAATGATATTATTTAAAATAACTAAGGTGTTAACCTTTACTAAATGAGGTAAAAATTCCTTTATTGATCTAACTCATCCTGGCATGACTTAATTTAGTACAACCTGCCCATTTGTCACTCCCAGTGACAGACCCAGAATTTTGTGCAAGTGGGTTCAATCGGAGAAGTCCATGACTAACATAAGCGATATAAGCAGTATAAGCGGGTTCAAAAATAATTTCTATATAAAATTTACCTTACTTCAGCCATAATTATATATATACACAATATTATTTTTTGATGAAGTAGGTTCAATTGAACCCACTTTTTTTACTTGGGTCCGTCCGTGATCACCCCTAAGTGGTGGTGATTGGGGGTGGATGGTGAAGGAAGAAAGCAAAAAAGAGGGAAAAAATAGTAAAAAATAATTAAGTGTTAAAATCCACGTGTCAAGGCGCAAAGAACAAATCTGGTAAATGGACTGTGAAGAGAATTGTTACAGTCTAAACGAAAAATAAGACCCCCCAGAATCACAAAATTTATGTATGTAGAAGAAAATTCGAGACAAGTTGAGAGGTATTTATGTATTTTTCCATTTTTCAACAAATTCCTCATTTCTCTAGTTAATAATAGGAAATAATTTAAGCCATTACTTAAGCCACCGTGTAGAAATGACCTATGATCATCCCCAAATGCTTTTGTCATTACATCTTGAATAACAGAGGGGATATACTGTACCGTTCGAGTTCCCATGGAAAAATACTTGACGTGTTTTTCTGTTTCATTATGAAATTTCCCATGTATTTTACTAGCTCCTTGCTTCTCAATTATTTTGTTATTACAATATTATATATGATTTTTTAATAAAGTACTTGTGAAAAAAAACAGTGACTATAAAATCAAAGCTTTAAGATCCGATAGAAGAGGCGAATTCACTTCAAAAAAATTTAATGACTTCTGTCAGTCTCATGAAATTTGTCGCCCTTGAAGGTACCTTATTCACCCTAAAAAAATAGAGTTTCAGAGAGAAGGAATCGAACGAATGCCCAAGGAATTTTGGGCCGAAGCTGTTTCTTGTGTATTTTATTTGAATAACACGTCTCCAACAAGAAATATTAGAGATCAAACCTCTCAAGAAGCATGGAGTGGAAGAAAGCCAAGTGTTAAGCACTTGCGAATCTTTGGGAGCATCGCCTATGCTCATGTGCCACACCAAGGGATAGGAAACCTTGCCCGTCCAAATGTCAAGCGTATATTTGTTGGCTATGATACGAGTTAAAAAGACTACAAGTTAAGCAATCCAAGTAGCGGCAAAGTGGTAGTAAGTCGCGACGTTGAATTTGATGAACAATTGGCATGAAATTGGGAAGCTTAGGAAGAAACTTCATATGATTTCTTTCCATAAATTGGTGATAAAGAAGAATCAGAGACCGTGGAACCTGTGCAGGATACAACTATACCTCTTTCTCCAACCAACGTTGCATCTCCCTCTTCTTAAGAAATTTTAAATGAACAACCACAAAGAACAAGGAGTATTCAAGATCTCTATGACGACACAAAAGAAGTTACTAATTTTGACTTTTTATAATGTATATTTGTTGACAATTAACCAATAAACTTTGATGAAGCTGTTACAGACAAAAGGTGGAGACAAACCATGGAGGAGTAGGTCAACTCAATAGAGAAGAACAACACTTGAGAGTTAACAACTCTTCCCAAGGGCCATCGAGCAATTGGAGTAAAATGGGTATACAAGACAAAGAAGAATGTTGATAGAGATGTGGAGAGATATAAGGCACGAATTGTAGCTAAAGGCTACAAGCAAAGGCAAGACATTGACTATGAAGAAGTCTATGCACCTGTTTCCAGAATGGAGATAATTCGTTTGCTGATCTCTTTGGCGGCGCAAATAAAGTGGAAGATCCATAAGCTAGATGTCAAGCCAGCCTTCTTGAATGACTATATTGAATAATAAGTCTATGTCGAATAAACATTGGTCTTCATGATAAAAAACAATAAAGCATAGTGATGAAGTTGAACAAAGATTTGTATGGGTTGAAGCAAGCCGCGCGAGCATGGAATAGTTGTATCGACATGTATTTTAAAGATAATGGATTTACTAGTTGTCTCCATAAATATGCTATTTACTTTAAAGTTCATACTAAAGAAGATATCTTTCTTGTTCATTTTTATGTTGATGATCTTATTTTCACGAGTAATAACCCTAGTTTCTTTGAATCTTGTAAGAAAGAGATGTCCCATGAGTTTGAGATGACGAATGTAGAGCTCATGTCATACTACCTGGGCCTAGAAGTGAAGTTGATGGAGGAGGGAATTTTCATATCTCAAGAAAGCTATACAAAAGAGATATTGAATAAGTTTAACATGCTTGATCACAATCCCATAAAACCCCCGATGGAGAGTAGGACAAAATTATCCGAGTTTGGTGAAGGAGAAAAAAATGGATCCCACATTTTTCAAAAGTCTTGTGAAAAGTTTGAGGTACTTAGCTTGTACCAGGCCAGATATACTCTTTGTAGTTGGAATAGTAAGTCGCTTCATGGAAGCTCTTACATATACTCACTTGAAGGTCACTAGAGTAATTTCTCTTTACCTAAAAAGTATGCTCGATTTTGGATTATTTTGTTCTTCTTCTAGTGATTTCAAACTTATGGGATATAGTAGTAGTGCTTATGCGAGAGATATTGATGATAGAAAAAGCACAACCAGTTTTACATTTTTCTTGGGTGATTATGTTATTTCTTGGAGTTCAAATAAACAATTCATATTTACGTTGTCGACTTGTAAAGCCCAATATGTAGCAGCAACATCATGTACCTGTCATGCTATTTGGCTAAGAATATTATTGACCGAGCTTAATTTGCCTCAAATTGAAGTTACTGAGATTTGTATTGATAACAAATCCACACAGGCACTCGCTTAGAATCCAATGTATCATCATCGAAGCAAGCATATAGATACAAGGTATCGCTTCATAAGAAAATGCATTACCAAGAAGGAAGTCAAGCTCAAATATGTGAAGTCTTATGATCAAGATGCAAATATCTTTACAAGGCCTCTTAAATTCGAGAATTTTCAGAGATTGAGATCAAGTCCTGGAATAAAAAAAAAATTAAAATTAAGGGAGAGATTTGTGGACCTATATTAAAGAAAACAAAAAGAAAAAAAGAAATAATAGGATGGTAGGTACTTACAATCTCACACTTGCAAAATGAAAATCTACCAAAACTCATTTTGATTGGTCGAGAGAAAAGCAATTGTGGGTGCCTAACTTGTTGACAAATTGTAGGTAAATTTCAAATGCAAATTGCATGACCAAATCAGTAACAAGCCAATTTTATTGATAAAACTACCCTCTATAGCCCCTCAAAATTTTAATAGCCCATGTTTTGACCCACTTTTAAAAAATGGCCATTCGGCCTAAACATATTGCATATACTAGCCGAACAGAATAAATATGACAACACAAGTGCTTGTAGCTTAGTGGGTAGAGCACCTATTTTCTAAGATGATGGTCGCAGGTTCGACCCCTACCTAGCGCAATGGAGAAATAGTTTTTTGCAATGTATAAATATTGTATCCTAAGTTCGATAATGTATCATTGGTGTACATTGAGCCTATCTCAACCGCGCTTGTATATCTAAAGTGTATATATTTGTGTATCCCAAATATAACTTGTATCGTGAATGTATAATATGTCTAAAAATGTATAAAAATTGTGTATAATGTGTATTTTCTAATATTTTGGAGTGTATCATGTATTTTTGTATAGTGACAGTCGTTTTGTATATATTTTGTATAGTAACATCTATTTTGTATATTTTTTGTATAGTGACAATCTATTTTGTATATATTTTGTATAGTTACATCTATTTTGTATATATTTTGTATAGTTACATCTATTTTATATATTTGCTGTATAGTAATAATTTATTTTGTATAATACCAATTTATATTGTATAGTGACAATCTATTTGTTGATTTTGTTGATTTTGTCGTCAACAATTGTACTCATCAACTTACACAAAGCTTCAATATTCTCCTCGTCAGGATTATGATAGCCACCTAACAACTTCTTGATGCACTCGTGCATGATTCTCTCTGTTAGCATTCTCTTCTTATAAAGTTCTCCGATCAGTCTGATATTCCCCAACATTCGTCGCCGTGCTTTGACTCTTTTTTCCTCCATCTCCTCTGCTGACAGTTTTACTTCGCCTTCCTCGTTGGTCACATTAGCTTCTTGTTCTTCTCTTTCTCCTCTTTCAAACTCTTCCTGACATTTGTTCAGAAGTAACCTCTTAAAAGTGATTTTTTCATTGTCTTCGCTTAGATCAGGCAACTCTGCCGCTAGGTGCTGACAGAAGTTGGCATACATCTCACAAAAAGTTGGTTCCATCAAAGCTTTATCAAATATCTGAGAAATAACGCCATTGAGAGTCACAACATTGTCAATATTGACCTCTTTGACTTGCTGGAATAATTTTTCGAAGTTCTGGGGAGTTAGCTTATTTAAGATAGCTTTCAGCTGTCTCTGTTTGGTCTGTTTGGCTCGTTAGAAGGTACCGGAGGGCTAGCTTTTTAATTAATTTTGGGCTATTAATTGTATGACTTATTTTGTGGCTAGCTATTGTCATTAATTTTTCCCGGATGGCTACAAATGAAGTTTACTCAATTTTATTGGCTATTTGGACGAAAACTCTTGCTGTAAATATGAACTTCCATTTTTCCTTTCAAATACACCAAAATAAGAGAGAAGTATTAGGGCAGTAAGAGAAATTCACAGACTATTTTAGTATGGAATTAATATTATGGTAAAATATTTAAAATAAAGAGTATTATTTTTTTGAGTTGTAGTAGTCTTTTGACACTATAATATTGTAATATTATAGTGATATTATATTGCTCCTCTCGGATATTGTATTTTACCATGTTAAAAGATTTGATATTATTGTTACTCTCTTATGTTATTATTATTTACTGTGAATATTATTCCTGGACGGGATATATATTTATTATCGTAGAGAAGGACTTTCTGGGCAGTGGGTTGTTTTAAACAGGATCTTGGCCATTTTTATTTTGTTTCCCTCATGGCAATATTTTAAAAGGCCAGGGAGTGAGGTGAGACGTTTTACCTCTGACGAGGCGAGGCGTAAGCCCTGAGACATGGGAAGTAAGTCTCATGGATCTTTAAATTTACTAATTTCAAGATAATATAAATAAGAAATAATTATAAAAATTACATTAAAACCACAAAATTATAATAAATAATCTATTTAAAAAAATTCATAAATTATAATTCAACTATGAATAATACAAAAAGTATGACATATATTAAATATTCAAATTGGATGCAACATCGTTACAACTCAAACATCAAAAGCAATGTGTTCGATGCGAAATCTTATATGCATCTCTTATGGAGTAATAAATTTTGAAAGAATTTCAATATTATAATTTAATATTTTTTAAATACTCCTTTTATTTATTAATATCCTTCAATTTAAAAGAGAATTATATAAAAGTATAATTTATAATTTAAATATGATTCTCTAGCATCATTTATTTTTAAGTTTCAACAAGTTAATAAAGTGAAACATAATTCACCATACTATATCATAATAACTAAATATTTGTAAATAGTTACTAGCTAACATTGCGCAATCAAATTAATAAGTATTGTATCTCATAAACATGAAAAAAAAATATTTAAGAAAATAATTATAAAAAATTATGGACTAATATAATAAAGACAAAACAAAAGTTTATAAATAAATACTTTTAAATGAAAGATTTATTTAAAATTTAGTATCATAGCAATCTTAGTGGATAACGAGCAATAATTTTCCTTTTTATTATGACATAAAATACTCTCAACTTAATAATTTATGATTAAGAAAAAAGTAATTTTGAATACTTAACGATTTATTAAGAAAGTATGGATTTTCCTTCCTTTTCTTTTGCCGCATTTCGCTCAAAGGGTTTATAAGGTTAGTTACACACAATTGCATAAAGTTCTATTAGGTGCGCCCTGTACGCTGGGCATTGGGCGTGTTCGAGACAAAAGTCTCACGGAACTAAGTCTCACACATAAGTTGAGGAGTGTTTTACTATTGCCTCGCCCTAGAGTAAGTCCCAATTTTGCCTTTTAAACAGAGCTCCATGGGAGCCGGTCTTGTAGCTATTTTGGAGTTCCATCTTCATCATCTATGTCAAGGTAAGTGATTCTCACTTATTGCAAGTGAAATACTTGGATTATATATGAATTTGGGAATGCAAATTAGTAAAAATTATGGGTTTTTGGTAGAATATTAGAAATTAATATTTTGGATTTTTACCACAAATTTGGGGCATGAAATTGAGAGTAAATTATATATTTGAGCTCGTGAGGTTATGGGTAAACTTTATCCTCGAAATTTTTTAGAATCGGGGCGCATGAGCACGAGCGCGATTTTGTCAACTTTTCGAGCGGAGTTGGGAATTTATATAAATTTAATTGTGATAAGTATTAGGGTATATTTTCATTGATTTGCCCATTATTTGGCTAGTTTTGGAGCATTGGGCATCGGTTTGAGTCGTCAGGAGGCTTAGAAGTTGGTTACGGAATATCAGGCTAAGGTAAGTCTCCTTTCTAATCTTGTAAGATGGAATTATCAGCATAGGTAAAATAATTAAATATGTGCTTCTATTTGTGGGGCTACGTAAGCACGAGGTGACGAGGGTCCATGCGTAGATACTGTTAAGCTTACGTCCGGGTAGTCTAGGACCCGAAAGCATGCTATACTTGAAATATTTGTAACCTTATAGACAATTTAAAATGCTTAAATCATATCGAATTGGTAAATAAATTTCTAAAAAAATTAAACATCATTTTCTTGGCCGTTAAAGAAAAGTTTTCATTCTTTTGGGTAATTGTTTCCCTGATAAATTCTTGATTGATTATTTGATGTATTTATTTATATTTGATCGCATCACATGTATGATTCGCGAGCTGGGAAATATATGCATTTATGGTTCGCGCTATTCAACCCTATGGCAGTGCATAGTTTAAATATCACGTTGGATCGTGTCATACGACCTCGACATGATTTGTACATATTTGTATTACTTGCCTTGGAATTAAAAATAATGATATTGCCTCCCTGGCCTGAGATAAATTTATAATTAAGGAAATATGAACTTGAAAATCTCTTATTATCAAAATGATTGTTTACTTGCTATATCTTCCCCTTGAGTTTACTGTTGGTTTTAATAAATCCACAACTGATTATATTATTGGACCACTAGTAGTATCGACGTCGATCTCTTATTACTACTTCTTCGAGGTTAGATGGGATACTTACTGGGTATGCGTTATTTTTGTACTCATACTACACTTGCTGTGCATATTTATTGTAAAGGCAGATGTATGTCTAGTGGCCTCGTTGGGCGTAGCGATATGGTTGATACAGAGACGTAGATGAGCTGTATCTCTCATGAAGACCCGCAGCCAGTAGAGTCTCCTTCAGAGTAATGTACTTTCTTTTCTATCCAATTTGTATTCCGGGCAGTTATTGTATTACATTTATTTCCTAAAATTTCTCATGCACTTGTGACATCGAGTTCTGGGATGACTATGAGATTATTCAGTATTTAAATTTGTTAAGGACATCATTATTTTCTCGGTTAAATTCATTATTTATTGTTTAATGTAAGGAAGAGAAATAATTTCAAAAATACTAAAATGAGGAATTAATTAACTTCTTTACGTTGGCTTGCCTGACAGTGGTGTCTCGCGCCATCACTACCTGTGATGACCCTACCCGTCGTCTCATGAGAAATGCCCCGTTTCCCCTATTTTTTGCTTCTTCAAGTTTCATTATCAGTGTTTGGTGTGTTAGAGTTGATTTGGATTGATTTTGGTAGAAAATGAGGCACTTAGTATCTTTAAGCAAGGATTGGTTTGGAAAAGTCAATCGAACGTAGACTTACGAGTTATAGGGTTTAGATGTGATTTCTGGTGATTCTGTTAGCTTCGAGGGTTGATTTGTGACTTAGGAGTGTGATCAAAATTCATTTTGGAGGCCTGGTGTAGAATTAGACTTGAATCGTCGAAGTTAGCATTTTGGCGAATTTCGGTTGATAGGTGAGATTTTGATTCGAGGGTCGGAATAGAATTCTGAGAGCTGCAGTAGCTTCTTTAGGTGATTTTGGATGTGTGTGCAAAGTTTCTGGTCATTCGGAGGTGTTTTGGTTGATTTTTTTTATCAAATGCGTATTTCGGAAGTTTTTGAAAAACTTAGGCTTGAATTCAGTGAGAATCGATGACTTAGCGTTGTTAGATGTGTTTTGATGATTGGAGCAAGTTTGGATGATGTTTTAGAATGGGTTGGAACTTTTGGTTGAGGTCCCGGGGACATCGAAGTGATTTCGGATGGCCAACGAGGTAAATTTTGGACTTGATGCATTCTGAAGAGTTCTGGTACTTGTATTTTCGCTTCTGTAGAAATGGACCGCAGAAGCGATTCCGCAGGAGCGAAGGGGGAGTCGCAGAAGCGAGTTGTAACG